>VSMD01075048.1:131537-157927 GCA_008750895.1 Mirza zaza
TCCCCCTGCCTCCCTGGGCACTCCTCCCTCTCTCCCTGGGCACTCCTCCCTGCCTGCCTGCCTCCCTGGGCAGTCCTCCCTCTCTCCCTGGGCACTTCTCCTTGGCTCCTCCTGCCTCCCTGGGCACTCCTCCCTCTCTCCCTGGGCACTTCTCCCTGGCTCCCCCTGCCTCCCTGGGCACTCCTCCCTGCCTCCCTGGGCACTCCTCCCTGCCTCTCTGCCTCCCTGGGCACTCCTCCCTCCCTCCCTGGCTTCCTGAGCACTCCTCCCTGGCTCCCCCTCCCTCCCTGGGCACTCCTCTCTCCTTTCCTGGCTCCCCCGCCTCCCTGGACACTCCTCCCTGCCTCCTGGCACTCCTCCCCAACAAACCACTGTGCTCTAGTCCTCACTCAGCGCCTGCCTGTGGGGAGCCTGGTGGGCCCAGAGAGCCTGGGTCCCCAAGGTCTCAAACCCACCTCTGGCATGCCTCCCAAGCATGTGGCTCCACGGCGGAGGCTGGGCAGGCTCAGTCCTCCCCACTGCCCTGACAGAACCCCACAGCCTCGGGGCTTCTGAACAACACACATTTGTTTCTCCAAGTCCTGGAGGCTGGGAGGCCAAGGCCAAGGCGAGGAAGATCTGGTGTCTGGTGGGGGCCATGGCCATCTTCTCGCTGCAGCCTCCCATGGCAGGGGGTGAGCGGCTCCCTGAGTTCTCTTCGGTGAGGGCACACACGCCGTCACCCTCCCAGCCTGACCACCTCCAGCGCACCCACCTCCTAACACATCACCTTGGGGGTTTCGACGTGAGCATTTGGGGGAACGTGAACCTCAGACCACCGCAGCCAGCCTTGGTGACCACCTGCCAGCTACCCCATGCCTCCCCATCCCCGCAGCTGCGTCTTTGCCCAGTGAATGGCTCCAGCCTCCTCCCTGTCCCCTGCCCCCACCCTTCCGGCCTCCTCTGGGCCATGCTCACCGCTGCCAAGTGATCTTCCTGAAATCCAAGTTAAACGGGGCCACGGCCCTGCCTTCAGCGCTCACAGAACACTGAAGGCTGCCTGACCGACTCAACACACATTTCTGAGGCACCCAGAGTCCTAGCAGTCCTCCACTGGGTCACTTCCCTGTCTCCCTGAGCACATGCTAGGTCTCCAGTCACTACCCAAAACCCTTGGGGCTGGGGGTGTTCAGACTGTCATATAGGTCATGCAGTCATCTGTCCAGATCACCCCAAGAAGACCAGGAGCAGCATGCAAACACACTTAAATTTCTGTAGCAAAACATGAAAATTCACACTACAGGGATAAATAAAGACTATAAATAGCTTCTCAGCAATTTAGGTGGGTTTTGCTGCCAAACAAGTTAGGAAAAATATTCTGGCTTTTAGAGCCTTTTGGATTTTAGAATATTGCTGGATGGGTTTCTCTGTGCAGAGCTGCAAAGTTTTCTACTCTACTTCCCTGGAAGGGGAACAGAGGGCAGAGGGCCTTGGTCACCGTTAACATTTCTAGGTACTGGCAAACGACAATGGTTCGCTCTCGGGTCCACATCCAGCGGTGGCATCTATGCGCCTCCGTTTCCCCAGCTGCGGCCTGCACTGGGCATCGTGAGGCATCAAGGGTTTGCAGATCGCCGTCTAGTCTCCCGACGCCCTCCCCGTGTCCCTCAACCTGGCCGTGGCTGCTCCACTGCCAGGTCTGCCCCCCCCACCAGGCCAAGAGGGATCTGGGCTCCGAATCCAGACCTGGGTTCACCTGTACACATGGCAATTACAACAGCTAACTTGAGTGTACTCATTTTGTGCCAGGTTCTGTCCTCACTGCTTCATTTGAATTAACTCAATCCTTAATAACTTACGAGGCCAGCACTTTTGCTGTGTCCATCTCACACCTGTGACACCCACAGGGGAGAAGTAACTTGCCCAGGGTCACACACCTCGTAGGCGGCCCAGCCTGGGTCTGGACAGGCGACTCCAGAGCTTCTGGTCATAACCTCCCCAAGCTGCGCTAAGCAAAGGGTATAAAATACAAAGGGCCCAAAAAGCTAACAGTGAAAATAAGTCTCCCTCAGGCCCTCCTCACGCCTGCCCCGCCCTCCTGCCGGGTGGCAGACACTGCCTGTTTCAAGTGCTCCGCCCTGCCAGACGCATTCCCCACACAGCAACCGTCCTGGGCCCTATTTTAACCACAAACGCGTCACAGACTACCCCCTATTCTGCACCTTGCTCTAGACGGGTGCGCGCTGGCTGGCACCTTCTCGCCATGACCGCCCACCCCCACGCTCTGCGGCCGGCTAGGCGAGCAGCGCCCTGGAGACGGCCATCGCAGGCGTGTCCGCTCTGTTGCGTGACCGCCGAGGGCGCAGCGACCCTCCTGGACAGCTGTGGCGCTCGCCGTGAGAGCCGCCATCAGGCGGCAGGGTGGGCTCCGCAGGCGGGAGTTCCTGGCGGTCAGTCGCCACGCGCCGCAGCACCACCAGACGCCGGACGTCCCCCCGCAGACGGAAACGCTCACTCCCACTTGCGTTTCCTGTTACGAGGCTGGTGCCTTTTTGTGTATTCAAAAGGCATCTGTATTTCCTTTTATGTGAGCTGTCTCCTCACATCCTCTATTTTTCTACTGAATGTAGGGGCGGGTTCCTGACCCGTAGGGAAACCAGTCCTGTGTCACGTATTTGTGTTGACCTCACCGTATCGACCTTTCTCACGCACCGTACTCCCTTTCAACCTATAAATTCAAACCTTATCTTTAGAAAGCTCCTGAATTATACCTTGAAATTATTTTATTTAATTATCTCCGTTCTCGCCCACTGGGATGCCTGTTCTGTGTGCGCGGGTCCCTGCCTGTCCCCTGCCTCCCTTTCTTTCTAAATGGATCATCTCTCCCGTTAATCTGCCTTGCTTTCCCGAGTCCCACCCTGCACGCCTCCTACTGTGCGCCCTGCGTCCCCCGCTGTGGCCACCCCTCGCAAACTTCCCTGCCACATCAGCCTTTCCCTCCGCCGTTCCGTTGCCACCTCGAGTTCTTGTATCTTAGCTTTGCGCCCTTGTCTTATGTCCCTGCCTCAAGTATGTTTTCCTCAATTCGGGACATCACGCACAGCCGACGTTTCTGTCTGCTTTACGGCAATTGTTTCTGCGCACATTCTCCAGCAGCTACTTTCTCCATGTCTAGAGCATCTTGATACAGAGCTTGTGCCGGTCCTTCGTGATTATCAGTCACCCTGAATGTGGTGAGCTCTTCCTGAACCATCTATTTATACAAGAGTCATGTGCAAGGAAGGCCAAAGGAGGGACACAGTTCTTAGGGTCCAGGCTGGCGGGCCAGGCCAGTCCTCCCGGCCTCCACGCCCTTCTCAGCAAAGACCCAGCCCCACAGCCCGCACCCGACAGCCTCTCCCCTCCTGCCTTGCTTACAGAGGCGTTTGGAAAGCGTGGCTTGTCCGTGAGAGACCTTGTTCAGCCCAGACTTCCCCACACTTACTTTGTGCAAAACTAGACCCAACAAGGCTCCCACATCAGCTGCTATGGTCTGAATGTGTGTGACCCCCCAAATTCAAATATTGAAACCTTAGTCCCCAATGTGATGGCATTAGGAGGTGAGGCCTTTGGGAGGTGATTAGGTCATGGGGGTGGAGCCCTCATGAATGGGATTAGTGCCCTTATGAAAGAAACCCCAAGGAGTTCTCCAGCCCCTCCTGCCACGTGAGGACACAGCAAGAAGGCGCCATCCGCGAACCAGAAAGCGAGCCCTCCTCAGACACTAAACACACCAGCACCTTGACCTGGAGCATCCAGCCTCCAAACCGTGAGAAGTCAAAGTCTGCTGTCTATAAGCCACCCATCTATCGCATCCTGCCACAGCAGCCCAGCCAAACTGACTCCAGCCCATGGCCTGGCCCGCCACTCCACACGAGACCACGGCCTCGCTTTCCGAGTGGACCACATAGGGTGCAGAGGACTTGCTCTGCTGGGTCTCCCTGAGCCCTGCAGCCCTGGGCATTTTCTTGCCCTCTGGAGACTTGCTGACCCACTCTTGGCCTTTACTCCCCTACACAGGAGCCTCCAGATGCTAAGCTTTCATCAAAGACAGCATTTGCATTTCCATTGTTCTGTTCGTTGCTTCAGGATAACTTCCGAAAGGAGAAAAGAGAAACGCTGTCTTTACACGGTTGCTAGAATTCCCCAGCCAGGCTTTGAACTCAGGTCATTCTGACTCCAAATTCAGAATGTTTTCTGCTGTTCCACGTGACTCACTGACATAGACCAGGGGTCGGCAAACTGTTTCTGGAAATGGCCAGAGAGCAAATATCTAAGTGTGCAGTCTCCGCCTCACTGTCCAATCCTGGTGGCGCAGTGTGACAGCCATGGACAAGACCTGGGCACAGATGGGGCTGCACCTTCCATTTAACTTCATTTGCCAAAACAGGAGGTAGGAGAGGGGCCAGATGTGGCCCTTGGGCCACGGGTTACCAACCCCTAACGTAGACTATAAAACAGAGGTCACCAGTGCCCTAGTTCTCTTGGCTAACTCAGCCCATGGATGTGCTTTGGCCCAAATCATGTTTAAAAATCTACCAGTGAACATTTCAATATGCAAGATTTAACATGCAAACCTGAATTCCTGATTTCTCTTCAGAAACTTTAAGTGCCGACCAATCGAGAATCCCACAAGCTACACTTGCCAGCACGCCATGGTCCCTACTGCTCCCTGATGCCTGGGCGGAACGTCACTTTGCCCCTCTCAGCATCACGCTGCAGTGTGTCCCGCTTATACGTTCTGCTCTAGACATGACCTGCCTGGTTTCTTTGGGCATCCAAGTTTTACCAGCCACCAAAGTAAAGGACCCGTACCTCGCTCCCTTTCCTCAACAAAGCTTGGCACGGTGCTAAGCTGAACGTGGCTGCCAAGAAGCACAACTGCGACTGCGCAGTGAGCTGCATCTTGGGCCTCAGCCACCCACCCCACCCTGCCGGCCACACAGCGCTGGGACATAAGGCCAGAAAGTTCCTTTGCAGCCATCTGGTTCAACCCCTTCATGTTAAAGATGGGACAACCAGAAGTAGAGAGGAGGAGTGGCTTGACCAGAGTCAGAGGAAGTTAGGGACAGAGCTCTTGTCAAATGTCACCCAAGCCAGGACTGTGTCATTTCTAAATCCTCTAGGGCCTCCTTCTTCAAAATTGGGCTCAATCTAGGTAAAGAGTCATGTCTCTTGCCATTTGTTTTCTATGTTGACTAAAATGTTCTTTTAAAGACTCATACATACACCCCAGACTCAGTGTACAAGGAAAGCTACCGCTAGCCGCTGGTTTATATTTACCGTCTCTCGACTTCCTACAGAAATGACAGCTGTCACTCAAACTGCAGGAGAAAGTCGTCCCCAGCACAAGGACAGCACCACCTCCACTGTCTGCTCTTTCACATCTGACCTCGCTCTACCCTCAACGCCCTGGGCCCCTGGCAGGTAGGGGAGAAATACATCAGCTCGTGTTTCCTCCCCCATCCTCTGGGCCAGTCCCAAACCAGCCAAACCAGTGCTGCCGCTGGCTCTGCTGCAATTGGACCCCTTTTCCGAAGGATAAAGAGGAGCAGATTTATGGGTCTGTGTCAGAGTTCCTGTAAGACCCTCTCCCCTGTCCTTTTCACACCAGGCGACTGGAGTGACAGTCCCAAGTCACAGCCCTCCCACGACAGTGGCTGGCCTGCATTCAGCAGCACTGCTTGTGCTGTACGGCCCGCCTGCTGTGACCACTGCTTCTGCAAAGCAAAGCGGGCACGTGGGACTTGTAAATACAGAGTGATGTCAGTATGGTGTGAAAGTTGGGTTGGTTCAAACACAGTTTTCCTCGGTGTGTCGATGTCTATGCCGGTCGGCCGGGGGGTGGAACTGAACGCGAAATGCCCAGCAGCTAAACACGGCAAGCCGCCAGGAGCACGCCCCTCTCAGGGTTGAGGGGCCTGGTGGGGGTCCTCCCTCCGCACTTGGGCCAGGTCTGTGGCTGCACTTCAGCCCGTTCCATCAAACAACCTTCACCTTTTATTTCAGGGTAAGATTGTTTCATTCCTGGAATATTTATCAGGAATTTGACATTTTTTTAAAAAGACTGTGCCAGATTTTTCTAGAAGTGTTATTATTTTTGCTAGTGTCTGGTGACACACTGCACAGGTTTCCAGTGGTTTATCCCCGCCACCTTCTGTCCATCAGCCCTGGGGTTTTGCCAATAAAGAGGTTTCTCAGGAATGCCTGTATCGCATCAGAGTGGAAACTCCTGCACTTATCTTTAGTCACCTCTGTTTGGGGCCTGATTTGCTGGTTTTCCATTTATGGTAAAGGGCCAACTTCTAAAGAAACCTTGCAGGTAAATAAAACATGAGTGGTATACAGGTGGCCGGACTGAGAGTTCAGGAGGCAGACAGTGAGACCCTGTGTGCCGGAGCACAAGACACATGTGGTCGGGTCAGTCGAAGGACTCGACACGCAGGGCAGATTCCACTGGGACAAAGGATCCGTCTTACGGATCTCTCAGCAGTGCCAGGGCTGTGGTAAGGACCCAACACATGCTACTTGTCACTATTATTACTGCCTATTTCTAGAAAGGGCGGGAATGAAATAAAAAGGCTGTCTCCTCTCTGGAAACAGGTGGAAGAGACACAGCAACGCTCACAAGCGACAGTAAGAGCAGTTCAAATAAATTTGCTTTCCAATAACCCTGAGCAAGCGTTGCTTTGCCAGTATCAGCAGAAATGACTAATTACTCTAGTCAGAAGCCTAAAAAGATAAAGAATTAGATTTATTATAAATGCAAGGCTGTGCACTCTTGTAGAAATGACACGTGGTGCCGTTTGTGTCGAGCACTGATTTATGGCACTACATTCACGCGGGGATGCTGTTCCAGTCTCTAATGCTCTGAATGAGACACAGATTAAAAGGAAAATTAGAAATCTAACTTTAGCATGGTTCCAAATAGCTCATTTCCACCCCAGAAGAGGCAGAGATGAAAAGGACCTTTCCTCTCACTTTCTTCTAAATTAGGAAAACATCATCTGGGCTGAGGGACATCTCGCAGCCAGGCCTCGGGCCACGCCCCCTCCTGTCCCCTAGCCGGTCCTGCAAGTCTCCCCTGCCCTCCTGCCTCCAGGGCCCCTCACTCACCCGCTCCCCACTGTGCCCAGAGACAGCTCCCTAAATCCAAGCCCTGACCCCGCCACTCCTACGGAGACGCTCTGCTGGACGGCTGTACTCCAGGGCCCAGTCCCTGAGCCTGGGCTAGGCCCTTCCCGGAGTCCTCACTAAACAAGCCCACACGGAGGCGCGCCTAGCACTCGAGCTCAGACCACTGCAGCCGCCTGCCGCGCCCGTGCCCTTTCGCGTCCCTTAGGTGCCGCCCCCACGCCAGCCTGCTGCTGAGCCGCACTTCGCCGTGCAGAGAGCCCGCTCTCCTCCAAGACAGGCGCAGGGCGGGGCTCCGGAGGCTCCCCCGACACCCCCACCGTTCCTCGTCCCTCCGCCACTGCACAGAGGCCCCACTGCCCCTGCGGCCCACTCTTTCCTGGAATGGGCCACAATGACATTACGGTCGTCTCTTTGTCCACCTGGATCTCCCTCCACCCAGGTGACCATGGGGACCTAGAACGGGGCCAAGAAACAACTGCACACAATGCACGCTGGACGGACAGGTGGACAGAGCACAGGCGAGCACATGTGCCATGAATTCGTTTCCTGGGGCTCCTCAGAAAAGGGATCCATCTCTAGAGCTTCCTGCCTGGACACTCGGTGCCGCGTCCTGGCAAAGTGGGGCCAGAATCCCCGTCGCGTCACAGGACTTGGCGACTCTCTAAGGGAGGCCCAAGCTCCTCGGGCACCGTGGCATGAACCAGAGGCCTTCGGCGGCGGGTGAGTAGACAGGTGGATGTCACAGGCCCAGTGGATGCGAGACACAAGGCAATGGCCCCGAGCGGCCTGGGCGCCATGCTGACCTCCCGACTCGGGCTTGGCCTGTGGCCCCCGCACTGCCCGCCCGTCTGCGCCCTCGGAGCCTCCGGATGGAGGGGCAGTGCTGCCGTGCCTCTCCTAGCGCCTCCGCGTCCTCATGCCCTCTGCGAGGGGCGTCTCCAGAAGCCGGCGCTGCGGCGGGACGTGTGTGGACGCGGTTAGGAAGGGCTGTCAGGAAGCCAGGAAGGGCGCGGGCCAGAGAGGAAGGATGCATGGGGCACGACAACGAGAAAAGTCCCGAGGAGGGCAACCTGGGCGCAAGCCCGAGGGAGCTCTGAGGACAGTGCAGGTCACACCGCGGAGCGCCCACTCAGAGGGACGGAGCTGGGGTATTCACGCCGCACGCCTGGCCTGTCGGCCCTGACAGGAACTGCCCGCTCTCAGGCACAGGCCAGGTGGGCTCCCTCGGCCCGAGGCAGCGCGGACAGGGACCCAGCGCAGGCTCTGGGGGAGAGGATCCTCGGGTCTCACGTGCGGAAAGAGCAGAGGGGCTCGGGTGGTGTCCCTACCTCCATTCTCCTCCCCTCAAGCCCCTCCGCCGCAGGGCCGCCGAAACCCACCCTGCTCTCTCACTCGGCAGCTCACAGCCTCCCGGCCCCTCCCGCAGCAGGGAAGAGCCAAGCCCCCGACCAGCCTGCGTGTGACAACCGTCCTGCCTTTGTCCCCTGCACCTGCGCCCTGCGTCCCCACACGCGCTTTCTCTCTGCCTTGCCTTTGTGCAGGCTGTGGCTTCTTCCTGGACGGCCCGCCCCGGCCTGCCCCCCGGGGTGGCAGCTCCGGCAGCACCTACTACTCTGCATCCGGTCCACCCCCACCCACCCAGACCCCAGGCCTCTGCTCCCTCGTGACTGTCCCAGCAAGGAGCCAAGGACCTCAGAGGCAAGCTCAATAAGAAATAAGAGGCGGTGCTGTGGACAGAGAGGGGAGAGGGCCGCCCGCACTCACGGGAGACCCTGACTCCACTCTGCACTGCGTGTCTCTGGGCAAGCAATGGCCCCTGCATCTCGGCACCTCATCTGTTCAGGGGTCACAGGCCCTCCTCCCAGAAATGCTGCCAGAACTACATGCCTGCCGCATGGTGGCTCTGGACCCCCAGTAGCCCCTTCCTTCTCCACCCTACTCCCGTCTGCACATCCTAACCACTGGGTCAGACTCAGGACACGGCCCAGCCAGCGCCACACACTGCCCATGGTGGGAGAAGGCAGCTGGCCAAGACGACACTTTGGGACCCATCCTGTTCTTTGGGCTGCTAGGCTCTGGCTGTCACATTCTGACTTGATTTGGAAACTGCCAGCAGCTTGGGTGGACCCAGAGCGAGGACTGCGTGGCCTGAGCTCTGAGGAGACCACCAGACTGTGCCTGATGTGCCGTCTCCACACTGGCGTCAGGCCCTGGCCTGCAGCTCCCCACCATCTGTGCCCGGCAGCAGGCCTGGCCTTCCCCCGCCACGGGCTGCAGATGACCCTCCTGCCTGGACAGGAGCGCCGCTTGGGCCGCTCTCTGAGCCCGGGCTCGGGCCCAACCTACCTAGACACACAGAACCCACACAGGGAAGGGAAAGCCAGCCTTGGCCACCCGCTCAGCCCGTAGGGCCTCTAACCCATGGCCACGGTGGCCTACTGACCATTCGTTGCAGTTTAGTTTGGTGGTTTGGGCCCCACCAACAGCACCACCCCAGTGTGCTGAGGCGTGGTCACAATGGTGATGATTATGGCAATAACCACAGGCGCCAAGATAAACTGAGCGCTCTCCACGTACCAGGTGTTCACTGAGTGTTTGACGTGAATCAGCACATTTCAGCCTCCAACACCCCTAGGGTGTGGGTATAGTTTTACTACCCTTATTTTACAGATGAAGAAACTGAGGCACAGAGAGGTTAAGCACCTCACCCCAGGCCACACAGCTAGCACGGTGAGGGGTCTTTGGTGCATGTGCTCTGATTCCAGAGTCTGTTCACACTGCGAGGCTGCCTGGTGCCCTGTGTAATGAGTTCCAGGTCCCAGGAGTCACCCAAGGGAGGCACCTGTCACCCCCAGCACGAGTGAGGAGACCAAGGCTCAGAGAGCTTGCAGGGCTTGCCCAGCTGGGCTCCAAAGCCCGAGTCCTCAGCCACTGGACATTCCTGCCTCCCTGCTCTGTGACCACCATCCATGTCCCATTCTCACACACGGTGGGAAACCCTGTGCTCCAGCCCAGGCATCCTAGAGAACAACACCCTACAGTGGCCCCAGTTTCTAAACTTCGGAAGAGATGAGGCCCCTCCCCCGGTCCAGCACCCCCACCAGCCTCCCCAGTGGGTGCCCCCCAGCAGCCTCCTGGCAGGACTAATTCCACGCAGCTCTGGCCCCATCAACCTTAACAGGATAACTGTCATCTCTGAAAACTGAATTTGGTTCCTCCATCTCCCACCAACTTCATCAGGAAGGTTTTATAGGCAAAGGGTACCGTGTGGTGCACACAGGGTGCTCTCCAGACATGACCTTCCAGTCCAGACTGCGGGGCAAACCCTGAGGATGCAGAGGGCCCTGGGGCCATCAGTCGCCATGCAAAGGGCCCAGCTCATGCCTGCGTGAATCACCCTCCATGCCTGGTGTTTCTCAGAAGTTGCTTGGCCGCAGCTTTCAGCTGGAATCTCAGCAGCCTGGTGCAAAGAACACAAGCTAGGAGTCAGGAAGCCCTGGGTTCAAACCCACCTCTGCCGCTTCCTGGCTGCGTGACCCTCACCAGCGACTCAGCCACTGTGCCCGTGTTCCTGGTCTGTGTAAACGTGGATGGCAATGCCTCGCTGGCAGGGCTGTAACGAGGCTCTGGAATATGCTGGGTGCTCAGCAAATGCATTCCCTCCCCATCCCCATCCCGCCCCCAGGAGTCCTGCAGACCATCTGGTCCAAGGGCTGCAAACAGATGGCTCCCAGTCCATCTTATCTGGCTGTCTCGGCCCACACAGCCCCACAGGCGACTGACAGGCAAGTGCAGGGCTGGCCCAACACGACAGCAGCACAGCGACCCACCCCTGGGCCTGTATTTAGCTGCCTGCAGCCCTTTGCCTATGACAGAGTTTGGGGCCCAATCAGGTAAAACACCTGATTAGGAAAATTCTGGCCTGGAACCAAGTAATCGACAAGGATTGATGGGATAGACACCATGTGCCTAACACAGGTGAGAAATAGTCTCCCAGGAATAAAAATCAGATAAATAGAACAAGAAGGGCCCAATACCTGTTGCAGGAGGTCTGCATCCACACAGACCAGGGGGGCTGGACCACGAGGTAAGCCTAGGGGAGAGGGAGGGCCAGGCACCATGACAGCCACTGCCACACCAATTATCTCATTCAGTCTTCCTGACAACACCAACGCCTAGTTGTGACTCCTCCCATTTTACAGACAGCAAGACTGAGGCTTAGAGTGATCACATAAGTTGCCCCAGGTCCCCTGGATATGAAGGAGGGACGCCAGGGCCACTGAGCATTCCAAACACACTCTGCACGCCAGGTCCTCACACAGCCCAGTCGTGAATCCCCCAAGGCTTCTCAAAATTGTCAGATCCCATCTTTTCTCCTTTTCTCCACACCACGGCTTCAAAGACAGCGACTGTGCGCTCCAGGGGCTACAAAGGGGGGACTAGTTTCTTAATTTCTTTTAAATCAAGGCAGCTGCACACAGAGAATCACGGTGCAGAATAACAAAACGTCTCCGGGTGATGACTCGCTGGGCAGACGGCCTCGCACTCAAGATCGATCTTGACAGATCAGAGAAACGTCCACTGGACAGAAAAGCAGACTCCACAGCCCGCTTCCGTGCGTGCACCACCTCACCCGCTGCCCGTGCACCAAGACCTCTCAGCCTTTTCCGAGTGATTTCTGGTAATCTCTCTGCAACAGCTAAGAATATTCTAGATCTTTGTGTTCACTATCCAGCTAAGGTGCAACCTGCTGGGATCATCTGCACACATGTATCAGCAGCCATGTATTTACTTAATCCTACCGGAACCCATTGGAGGGAATTTAACCAAGGCGTGAAGGATGGACTGCCAAAGAGATTTCAGGTTGTTTCCCTGTTAAATATTCAAAGAGCAAGTGACAGCGACTGCTCTCGTCTCACAAAGGCACAGCTTCGTAAATCGACTGATGAGATTGCAAAGTTAAAGTTTTTCAAAAAGGGAGCTTTAAACGTATAACTTTTACTAATCCAAGTGACTCAAGAGGTGCTTTCTAAGCACTGAGACACTGCGTGCTCCGAACCTCCCCACGGCAGCATGACATTCTGAGGGGCACCGGGCCGTCCACCTCCTCCCCGTGTCCCAGCACCGGACGCAGAAGGACTCCTGCCCTGAGTGGCCGCGTGGCCTTAGACGAGCCCAGGGTCTCCCGCCTCCGGCGACTGCCCGCCTGCTCTCTGAGGCCCCTGAGAGCCAGTGTTTCCTGGTGCTCCCGGGCGTGGGCTCCAGTTCAAATCCAGGCTGAGTGATTCTGGGCACATTAGATAACCTCTCTGTGCCTCAGTTTCCTCATCTGTAGAGAGCCAGTAGCAATGGCACCTATCCTTAGGGTCATGTCTAAGATTAAAGTGCCAAGAACAGTGCCTAACACCCAGGAACTTAGAAATATTAGTTATAATATTAGTTATAATTCTGAAAGTCTAGAACTCAGAGGTGTCCTGCAGTTTCAACAGCCCCTCACCACCCAAAAGGACTGCATGCCCTCAGCCCCGCCACACACCCACGTGCCCAAGCACACCCTGACTTGGGGAGCACCAGATGTCACGCTTCACCCCCAGCCGCACCGAGACTCATCTCTCTCCCTGTGTGGTTCTAACCCCACCTCACTGCCAGGTCAGGCAGCCAGGCCACGGGGCAGAGGCTGGGGGTCGGGGGAACAGCTGGATCTTGGCAAAGAGCACTGAAGCTAGAGCCAGACCGGGGCTTGGACCCAGCTCTGCCTCTTTCCAGGCGTGGGCAAAGATCACATTGTCCCCAAGCCTCAGTTTCCTCATCTGTACGATGGGGGTGAATATCACTGGCCTTCAGGGACCAGCATGAGGATCAAATAAAGCTGCGCCCGGGACAGCCCAGCGCACGCTGGGAGACGCCGGGGCAGCGTGTAGGGCTGCCGCCTTCCACCCCCCCACCCCCAGGGCACATGGGCAGGTCTCTGCAGTCCCGAGTGGCCTCCCTGTTTCCGAGAACTTGTCCATCAGCCCTCGGCCCTAGGCTGGGGACATGTGGATGAGGCCTTCGTGGCACTCCCTGCCCACGGCCCACCCTCTCGCTCCTGCTCGGGTCCTCACCAGCCGGGCAGGGCAGGGCAGGCCCCACCGGCCCGTCTCCCAGGCGAGGAAGGCGAGGCTCCCAGAGGTCGTGCCGTTCCCTTCGGCCTCTCTCACTGAGCAGAGGGCTCTGCGTGTGGGAAAAGCCGCTGGGTAAAGGAGTGGGCGGGCGAAGGAGAGCGCCGCCGTGGAGAACTGAGGGCGCTGGACGCTGGCAGAGGAATAGTGGCTCCGAGCACGGAGCTCTTCCCAGGAGAACCTGGGAAGCCAAAGCTGGCGGCAGCCCAAGACCTTCTGGAGAAAGGCCCAGGCGAGGGCCAGGCCTGGATCCCGCACCAAGGAGCCCTGGGGGCTCGAGCTGGGCAGGGAGGTCGGGGCTGGAGGGCTGGTGACTCCCAGACTCTGAGGCCCCCTGCGGGGCAGAGATGGTTCCTGGCACCCCTCAGTCGGGACACGCTGCCCCCTTGGCCAACTCCATTGCACCAGTGCTGAGAGGAACCTTGCACTCTCCCGTTTCCATGGGAACCCCCTCGAAATAGCCCCTGGCGGGCCGCCGCGCCCGTGCGGAGAAGGGCTGGGACACACGTGAGGGAGACAGGCAGCGCCCAGGGCACCCGGAAGCCAAAGAAATTTGGAAATGCCAAGGCCCACGGCCCAGCCTCGTGCCCCCAACTCCACCCCACTCACGCCCACCACGGAGACAACGACCGACTCCAGCCTCTCCCGCCCGCTTTGGGGTGCGGCAGACCACCCCCTCGCAGCCGCATCTGCAGCAGCACCCGTCTCCCTCAAGAAGGCTGCAAGCTTGGCAGGGACAGGGTCCGGGGTCGGATCCAGGGCCCACCTCACAGGAGCAGCAGACCCCGACAGGCCTCTGAGCTTCCGGGAGCCCTCGGCTAACCGGCCTGGCAGGCCCTGCGGCCCGAGATCACTGGCTCCATCAGCCGCAGCAGGGATCGCACTCGGCTGCCTGATCACACTGCACGTCACGGGAAAGTTCTCCGGCTCTGAGCCCTCTTCCAAAACAGGAGGAGGAGTGGGGGCTCCCGTGCAATCCCCACTGGTAGCCACCCCCCACACCCGGAGATGTGAAGTGTCCCCATACACAGGGGACAAGTGAGGAGACCACGGCTGAGAGGGGGTTCCAAAGACCTCCAGGTGGTGAGGACGACCATGACGGCAAACGCGTATTGGGGACATTCCCCATGGCAGACACGGTCAAAGCCCTTCCCACCACATCCTCAAGCGGCTCTCGCAGCCACCCTCGCATCTGAGACCTGCCATTATCCCTGCTTCACTCCTGGGGACACTGCGGCACTGAAAGGTCGCACAGAGGGCAGGCCAGGCCTCCTGACACCTGTCCAAGGCCCACTTGACAGGCTGCTCGGCACTCCCTGCCCCCGCCTGGGCAGGCCCACCCCTGCAAGCTCCTTGCTGCGCCCGAGTGGTCCAGCTCCCAAACGAGTCCCTCAGGTCAGCACACCACTCCACGGCTCCATGGCACTGGTGGGCGGCTGAGGCGGCCTCTGGCATCTGGATCAACCTCCTCTCCCTCCGCTCCCAGAGCCCACTCACCTCCCCACCGCCACCCCTGGAGTCACAAGCCAGTGGCCACTGCCCCAAAGGGACATGCTGCAAGAGGCCACCCATGCAAAGGAGAGGGCCCTTCGCTGAGGTCCTGCTGAATTCCCGGGTGGGCCGGGGCTGACCACAGGAGGTGGCGGGGACCAATGGCACTCCCACTCAGAGCCCTTGGCTCAGCGTTAGGAGCCAACTGGCCAATCTCCGTGCCCTGGGGCTGTGTTCTCTGGGACCCTGGCCAGGTTCAAACAAGCCTCTGGACTTCTCAGACCCCCCATTTTCTCAGACATAGAAATGCCTGGCACATCCCTGTGGCCCCCAAATCACTGGCTCCATCCTCAATAGCAGGAAACCCTGATTCCTCAAACGCACCTGAGGGCACGGACTGGGTCACACTCTGCTCAGGACTTCACACCTGGTGGGCACTGGGGGGCTTCTAGAATGTTCTAGGAGGAAAGGCTCTGTAAGGGGTAGAAGCACAAAGCCCTGCCCAAGCACTCCAGCACAAGCAGGACGACACCGCACTCTCCAGCGCCCACCTCACGTACAGGCAGCAGCATCAACCTGCACGTCATGAGAAACAGGGAGAAACCAGCACCAGACACACTCTAGTCTTTCAGTGGGTGGCCGGTGTCACCAGCTGTGCTCCGCCTTGCAGCTGTCACGGAGAATGGGCACGCCCTGAAGAGCCGACTCAGAAAGAAGCGTTCTTTCACCTGACACCCTGCCATGCTCGATAGCTCATACCATAAATACAGGACTTTAATTCTTAATAATAAAATGGGTTCATTTCCACTAAATATGGACTGGAGAGGAATGAAAACAGAGCTGTGCTGGCGTGAGACCTCACAGCCGCAACCTCGGGCCTCCAGCGCCCGGCGTGGGGCTCTCACTCGCGTCCGGGTGGCTTCGCCCCGCAGCCCGCGCAGTGCAGCGCGCTGCTCAGAGCTGGCGTGACTCGAGAGATACTCAGCAGGGTAAGGAATCTAAGTCCCGAGGGCCGGGTCGCGTGGCCGCTGCCTGCTGCCTCTGTCCCCTCCCCTGGGAGTTTGGGAAAATGGGCCACGTCCCCCCAAGCGCCTCTCTGAGGGGCCGGAGTCTTCTCTTTTCACCAGAAGCCAAACGCTGGTGGGTACAATCTCCGGAGAAACAGCCAGTGCTGGGCGGGGAACGGGCTCCCGGGGGTGGGGAGATTGGAACCCAGGACGACCCAGTGGGCTGGCAGAGGCTTCCCCCAAGGCTGCCGAGCCCCACTTTTCCGGGATTCCCTCCCAATTTTCTTCCATCAGGTTGCCTGTCCTAGATAGCTTTGAGAGTCGGAGTCCCAGCAGCAAAATTAGCTCTGGGAGACGATGCGTGTGGCGGAAATAGCATTCGCTTTGCAGTCACACAAGGCTGGGGGCAAAGCGCAATTCCACCAGCCCTGCTGGCTGTGCAACCCTGGGCAAGCAGCCTGACCTCTCTGGGCTTCGGGTCTCTCCTCTGTCGGGTGGGGGCAGGGGCAACAGCAGCAACTGCAGATGGCGGTAGAGATAAGGACGGTGGTGCTGCTGGCCAGCGTCCAGCATCTATTCCCCTCGCTGGCCCTCAACAGCCTCATTTTACCCTGAACACAGGGTCTCTCCCCCATTGGGCAAATGGTTACTCAGTGCTTCGTCTGGGCCAGAGAAAATCGAGCAACGGTTCCACCTCACTCTCAAAGCTCACCGAGTGCTGGAAGGAAAGCGGCAAATGATCTGCACGGTGGGTCAGCTCGGGGGATTCGGCCGTCAGGGGCTCGCCATGAGGCATCCAGGGGACAGGCAATGGCGGTGATGGGGAGGAGCCCAAGGAACGCCATGGGCAAGGGACACGCACCCACTGGGCAGCCGCCCAGGGCCAGGGAGGGAGGAGGACAAAGGGAACACCCTCCTCAGGCTCAATCCTTTGCACGCTCCAAGTGTAGCGAGTCCCCTCCCCTTCCCCTCTCCCCTTCCCAGCCTCAGTCCTCTGAGGGACGCAGTTGGGTTGTTTGGGGCCCAATAAAAATGACACCCTGTTACTGTCCGAGCTTGAAGCCCAGGGGGAAGAGGAGAGGGTCAGACGTGCAGCTCGCAAGTGGAGGGTTCCGTAGAGCCCTCGCTCCTGAGACAGGATGGGCGCAGGCGCTCACCCACCCCCGCCCGTCCCCGCCCCCAACCCTCACCCCTCCAGGCCTGTCCACTATGCTCCCAACTTCTCCCAACCCCACCAATCAAAGCACCCTCCTCTGCCCTGGAGCAGCCTATGCGGCTGGGGCACAGGGAGGAGAGGGTTGGGGAGGAGGGCCCCTGCCTGAACAGGAAGTGGGCGCCAGGGGCATTCTGGTGTCAAGTAGGCTGCAAAACACACACGCCACCTCTCGCTGGCCCGGGGCCGCCTTCCCTTCAGAGTGACTTCACAGGCCCTCAGCCCCAGAGCATGTGACAGGGAGCCTCACTCTCAGGGCACAGCTGGACCCTCCTCCCTTCCCGGTTCCGAGGCCAACCCCCACCTCGCCCGCCCCCGCCCGTCCACATCCTTCTGGATGGGTTTCGAGGCTTCATGGGGCCCCGCCTGGGGCCTGCTCTCACGTCTGTGTCCGCTGCCTTCCGCAGACGCCATTTCTTCCAGAGAACGCACTGGCTGTGTGGACCCCAAGATAGAGTCCTCATTCCACTTCACTTCACAAAAGGGGAAACTGAGACCCAGAGAGGCCCACTCCACGTGCCCTTAGAAGTGTGATACAACTACAGCAACCCCAACCAGGTCTTCAGCCACTGACCTGATCCATCACGTGCCACCCCCACCATCCCGATGCGGGCCTGCCCATGTGGCCAGATGGCATCCCAGGTAGGGTTGTGAGAATGGGGTCGTCTGCCCGGAAGGTGCCGTCAATAAGGCACACCTGGGACTCCCAGCTCTGCCGAAAGCCTGGAAGAAAAGCAGACTGAGTCCTTGGCAGGAAGTCCACATGGGTCCGTGGGGCAGCTCTGTCCCACTGGGAATCCCAGGCCAGCACTCTCCTGGAGATACACCCACCACGCTGGCCCAGCTCCCGTGGTGCAGGCCCCTCCTCAGGACACCAGAGTACTGCAGGAGACCACGGGGCTGGGCTGGCTGTGCTCTGCACCCTGCAGGCTCACCCCCTCCCGCCTGCCATCTGGATGGGCTGCCCTCGTCCCGGGCTCCAGCTCCTCATGGCTGCACTGCAGGACACCCCATTGGTTAAAGGGTGAGGCTGGGATCGGGGTGTGTCAGAGCATCTTCCCCTCTGACGCTGAAGAGCGCGGACGGACGTGCGTGGCTCCCCCATCCGAGGCCCCACTGCTCAGCACAAAGGTCAGCACAGGCTCGGCCCTTTCTGAGCACCAGGCACACAACGTCTTACCTCTGTCCACCCCTGAAGAGACCCCCAGAGGATATTCCTGTCCCTAATTTAGAGCCAAAGCTACAGAGCTGCCAGAGGGGCCACGGTAGATCACTTGCACACTAGCAGTGACACAGAGGAAGGCTGTCCCCAAGGTGGTCTGAGTCCCTCTCTACCCTGCACCCTCCACCCTGCAGATGTGAAAGTTGCAGGGACAAAGTGTGGGGTGCAGTCTTTAAAGAGGAAGGAGAGGTGTCAGTAGTTGTAGCCCCAGCGCCCCCAGCTATGCCTCCTCTGGCAGGGGGAGCCCCCAGGTGGGCCTACCTCAGAGGCAATGCCTGGAACCTGCCACCCTGCCCAACGGCAGGCACACGGTGAGCTGTCACCAAATGGGAGGGCTGCTTCCTTCTCTTCCACCATAGTCACACAGAGAATGGTTCCCACTCCCCAGCAGGGGAGCGCAATGCATGTCATCTCTGGGCCAGAGAGTACACCAGAGCTGTAATCGTTTCCAATAAAACCACTTCTGTGCAGCTGAACAAATAGGATGATTGTCCGTCTTGGAGTCGGGCTACATCGAATTGGCCAAGCAGAAAAGCCAGCCCAGCTCACCTGTTTCTGTTCTCTCTTCTCCCTCGCCGTGGTGGCCTGGCAAGAAGGCAAGCACAGCTCCACCCAGGGCCATGTTCCCTGATGTGGGCACCTCCAAACCACCCACAGAGGAGAATGGGCAGAGGGGCACGCAGGCTGTACCCGCCCCGATCCCACTGCATGGACAATTTCTACCTGGGGCACATGGGGCGGCAGGCGTGCTGCGAATCTAATCTGCCCCATAGAGAAAGCTGTCATTCGCCTCCTTTTTTCTGTGTTTAAATGAGCAAACATATGGGGTGCTTTCCCTGTTTTTGGACAGGGAGTGGTATGGATGGAAAGCCGTGCTTGCTCGGACTGTCCAGGACGCCAGGAGAGAGTGTGGCTCAGGAGAGGGGCCGAGGCTCCAAGGTCAGACAGAGCCCAGTGCGGGTCCCAGCCCTGCCCAGGCATCTGGGCGGATTGTACTTCTCAGCGGGAGCCCAGCACCGCCTCCTGTCCCGTCTGCTCTTCTGCAGCCCGGCCCTTCCCACGTCCGAAGGTCGAGTCTAACTCCCCTCCAACCTGGGCCAGCCTCTGACTCACTGCACTGAGTGACGCGACACAACCGACGCTGCGACACATCTGAGGGAGTCAGGAAAGGCCAAGTGGTTCCCGCCTGATTCTCTTGGGACACTTGATCTGGGAAAGCCAGAGGCCTCCAGAGTCCACCTGCCCTGAGACCGCCATGCTGGAGCCCCCACCACCACCACCACCCCCCGGCCATCCCTGTCTCGCAGGAAACACGCGAGTGAAACCACCTTGGTCCCTCCAGGCCAGCCCGCCCACCACTTGGAAGACTCAGCGGTTGCCGTGCAGAGCAGAACATTTGCCCAGCGAGGCTCTGGCCCACAGAATCCAGGAGACAGAATAGAATGGTTGTCATCACATCACTAAGATTTAGGGTCGTTCATTACGTAGTAATGGCCCCGTAACTCTCATGTGACCTTTGCCAAGGGACCCAAGCTCTCCGAGGCTCCGTGTCCTGATGTGCAAATGGGGAACCTCCTCCCAGGGCGGGATGGCGCCCTAATGAGACCCCAAGCCTGTCACTACACATCGCAGTTAAGACACGGCAGCTTCATTCCTTGTCACCATCGCCGTTGTCACTTCACCATGAAGGCACGGCAGTCATGCCCGCACAGGTAGGAGGTTCACAGGACCATTCCTGCCTGGCACAGCCAACGCCCTTCGCCCGCCAGACACCCGTCCGGACACTAGGAGCACAGCAGGTACCCACGCGCTGGAGCTCAAATCGATCTTTCTTTTTCTTTTTTTTTTTTTAAGCAAGAGAGATGGAGACTGATGGGTTTGCTGTAACCTACCGACGACTCCAGCCCTGCACTGTACAGGTGGACTTACTCTTAAAATTCACCCAAACAATTTTTCGGTAAATTTGATTTTTAGTTTAGTAGACAACATCATATTCAAACCTTTATTCAAGCCCTTAAAAACACTCCTACCCCTAGCACTCTGGGAGGCCGAGGCCGGCGGATTGCTCAAGGTCAGGAGTTCGAAACCAGCCTGAGCAAGAGCGAGACCCGTCTCTACTATAAATAGAAAGAAATTAATTGGCCAACTAATATATATAGAAAAAACAATTAGCCGGGCATGGTGGCGCATGCCTGTAGTCCCAGCTACTCGGGAGGCTGAGGCAGGAGGATTGCTTGAGCCCAGGAGTTTGAGGTTGCTGTGAGCTAGGCTGACGGCAAGGCACTCACTCTAGCCTGGGCAACAAAGTGAGACTCTGTCTCAAAAATAAATAAATAAATAAATAAACAAACAAACACTCCTATCCTTACACCAAAAAATTGCATTCCTAGATAGCCAGAACCAAGAATAACCAGAAATACAGAACAAAGTACATTCACAAGGATGCTCATCCCGTCTTAATCTCAAACACTAAAAGGCAGGACTGTCGGTGTCCAACAGTGGGGAGAAGCTCTCTCTACCCTCCGCCCACCACCACCTGCACCTCCCGCCTTCTGGCCACACTCCTGCCATCCTGCCTTTACCAAAGACCACGAGAGGAGACCCAGCCTTCCCCCAGCACACCAGGCGGCTCCCAGCCCCCAGCCTGCTGGACACCCTCTCCACCCCACAACCTTCATCTCCACTTCTGGGCACCTCCCTGGGAGCTTTCTCATTTCTGCTGGAAGCGCCCACACCCGGTCTCTTACGCTCCCCCCACAAACTCCCGGAGACCTCTGGCCACGGACAGTTCCCTTTTCCTCCCCTGCCGGGACAGGTCACCATGCCTGCCGGGATCTGTAAGTCCTGCCAGTGAGCGCTCCAGCAACCCTGAATACACCACGTTGCTTCTTACATCCACGCCTCACCCATAATGTCCTTCCTGCCTGGACGCCCCTCCCCTACTTCCTGCCACTGTGCACCACCCACTGCCCCTCCGCCGCAGCCTCCGCCTCTCTGCCACCTGCTCCCAGGCTGGCAGGGCCCGCTGCATCCCTGCCCCTCACACTGGGTAAGACCATCTGCCGTGTCTCCCTGGTCCCAGAAAGTCTGGGGAGAGGGGCTGCACTCTATTCATCCTTCCTGAATCCCCCTACCCCACCCACACAGCTGCCATAGATAATAGACACTAATCTGATGAATGAATCCATACACAGTTACTGAATGAATAATTATATCTACACGGTGGAATATTATGCAGCCAATAAAATTATTTATTCAGACTGCGAGTTAATATAGGAAAACATTTACAATGTGTTTAATATTTTAAAATGCACAAAACTATATTAGAATCTCCAGCATGGATGGGGGCAATTAGAAGGAAATAGAACAAAATGTGAATAGTGTTTCTGAGTAGTGAAATCAAGGATGTTATTCCTCCCCTCTTTTTCTACTTTCTGCATTTTCCAACATTTCTGTAGTGAGATGAAATAAATAGAGAAGTAAAATTCAAATCTTCTTGCAAGGGGCACCTTAACATATACACAACTTAGCTCCCAGAGTCTTGACAATATGGGACATATTATCATGATGAATTGTATTTTCACAGCTTCAATAAAGTGCCTTACCTCTCCTTGGGGCTACAAAATATTCAGGGTTATTTCTATCACCTTGCACACTGAAAGCCGGTATAGCAACCACTATCGTTCAGCTCCTGACTCCTTCGGCCAGTTCATTCCATGATGAATTGATCGCAAAGCAGACAGGCTGGCTAGAGGCCTGCACGGGGAACATAGTGCTGGGAGACCTCTGAGCTCCTCTCACAGCCAACCACGGGCTGCCTAACTGTTTCCTGGAGGAATGTGAGTTATTTAATATTCCTGAGCTGCCACCTTCAATAGGGAGGACACTGACTGCAGTCCGTGGCCGAGTTTGGAACATCGCCGTGGCTTTGCCCTCGGGGTGGCCACGCAGTGCTGACTCTGCCGCTTGGAAGGAGTGTAGGCAGTTCTCGCTTTGCACAGCAGTGTGGAGCCACGAAAGCTACCAAGCAGGTTGAAACCATTTAAAGCCATCTTAATAATCAATTAGGAAATGACAATTGTTCTGTGACCTTTAAAATTTGTCAAGACATTAAAAACTATTTTACCAATGGTTACAGACATATAGAGAAATTTTAAAATAGCAAAACAAATATTTATTTAGTACACCATAACTTAAAACATTAGAAACATTGAGAATCCAAGTGTTTTGTTTCTTTGTAAAAGACATCAAGAATAGTTTGAATAGTGCTGTCTTCTGCTTACTCAGCAGGCGTCCTCAGACTACGGCCCGCGGGCCACAATGCGGGTGTTTTTACCCGTTTGTTTTTTTACTTCAAAATAAGATATGTGCAGTGTGTATAGGAATTTGTTCATAGATTTTTTAAAAACTATAGTCCAGCCTCCAATGGTCTGAGGGACAGTGAACTGGCCCCCTGTTTAAAAAGTTTGAGGACCCCTGGCTTACTGTATGCCTTAGGATACTGAGGAAGCATCTTTTCTAAGCTTTGGAGAATTATCTTTCTGAGTTTAGATCAGCTTCCAAGACTTTATCCTTTCTGCTTTCAACATTGTGAAACATCTCCAAGAGTTTCTTTAATGTGAAGTGTTTTCCCAGTGTCACTTCTTCTGGGACATCTCTATCCTTTTGGGCACAGCCCCTTTCTTTGTTTATATCAATAAGTTCACCTTCATTCAGCTCCTCGGGCTGCATGTGGGTATCTCAAAGGGCAGCAGCTTCAACACTCCCAGGAGCATCAATTTATCCCATAACTCCATTTATATTCAATCCAAATTTCACTCCCAGCATTGTCACTTTTCATGTCTTTGATGAACACCATCTTTGCTGGCCAATTCCTTCTTTCAAGTGTCGTAAATCTACACAATAGATTGCTCAGAAAGCTTTTTTTTCAGTGAATGAAAAATTGCTTAGGAACATGTATGTACCTGGATAGCATGTATACACACGTGCAAAGAAAGAAAAATATACCAAAATATTTTCAGTGGTAGGAATTTCTTTTTCTGAAGTTTCTGCAATGGATGCATGTATTTTTTGTAGCGAGACAATAAGCTAACAGAAATCAAAATACTTCCAAACAAAGGAAGGAAAAACCTCATTTCTACATGGTTCCACTGTCAGTGTGATAAAATCCAAACTCCTTATCTCAGCATTCAAAGCCTTTCACAGACAGTCCTACCTTCCGCTTCCCATCTCCCTCCCGCTCTGGCCCCATCCCGACCCCTCTAAGTCTCAAGGGCGCAAAAGCCACTCCATACAAAGGATGTCCTCTCCCAGGCCCCGCCTTTACCCCAGGCTGATGCCCAGAATGCCCTTCCTACCTGATCTATGCACGACCTCTGGCTTCTGGACTTGGGTCAGACATCACCTCTCCCAGGAAGGCACCACGACCTCCCAAGCCAGCGTGTGACTGTCCCCTCTGAGTCCCACAGCAGCAAGATCCACGACCTCTCTTGCACACAAAAGAGCTGTCCCCCGGCTGCCCAGCCAGGGGCTACATTTCCCAGCTCCCCTTGCAGCCGGTGGGGACATGAGACTAGTTCTGGCCAATGAGACATGAGGAGAGCAGCACATGTCACTTCTGGGCTTATGTGTTTGAGAAGGGAGTGTGCCTTCCCACACCCTCCTTCCCAGAGGGTAGTGAGGATGAGGGAGCCAGCATAGGAGAAGGGACTGGATCCCAGTGTTACTCTGTGGAAGAGACTGCCGACTGCACGGGAGCATCCACCATGAACTGTTACAGGGAGACAAACGTCAGGGTACTAAATCACTGGGACTTGGGGTGCTCTTCGTAACTAGCAGTAATCAGAGTGCTGCCAGCAGCTGTAACAAACGGTCTTCAGCATCCAAACCACCTAAGAGAACATCCTCTTCCTCAAAAACTGCTCACCCCGCTGTCCACAGTGGCCAGCCCGGGGTGAGTGTCCCCAGCAGGACATGGCTCCTGCGGCTCCTGCCCCATCCGCGTCATGGGGAGCAGGACAAGGACTCATGGGACACTTACCACAGCCCTGAGAGGACGGTGCTGCCACGCTCACCCCATCTCAGACGTGGTCACCCAGGCGTGACCTGGCTGGACAACCTGCCGGAGATCACTCAGCTGGGAAGAGGTGAGGCTGGCACGGCGCCCTCTGTGGGGAGTGCTGGGAGGAGAGGGGCAGCCAGGACTGAGTCCAGGCACCCACCTGTCAGCCTTCCAGACCCACCAGGTGACTGGGATCCAGACACAGGTTAGGGACTGTGGGGGTGACACTGTAATCCTCACAAACAATAACAATCCTCATAAAACAGTCAGTGGTCTGAAAATGGGATGGAGGACAGGTCTAGGTCAGAGAAGACTTAAGAGAGAGAACAGTCAAATGCAGGTGCAGGATTTTGAGGCATAGGTCAAACCAGCCAACCATAAAAGACATTTGTGAGACAACTGAGGACGCTGATAAAATGGACCAGAATATAGATAACAAGGCTAGTACTCATATTTTTAGGTGGGATAAGAAATGCCCTTCACATTCAGAGACCCATGAAATGACAGGCATCCTGGGTTTGCCTGAAAGCTCATCAGTCAAAGCAGGGCAGCATAGATGACGTGCAGCCCAATCCTGATGGCACTTGGAGCCAGAGGGTAGATTGAGAACAATTCAATATGCTACTTTTTCTACTTTGGTACATATTTGAAAGTATTCATCAAAACTTTTTTGAAATTATAAAAAACAATCAAAAGCTAATAGTAAATGTAGCTCTAGTTCTCTCCCTGCTTTGTAGACAGGAAAGCTGGTTCAGAGGCCAGAAGCTGCCACAGGTACCACGGGTACCACGGGTACCAGGGCCAGACCTCACAGCAGCCCCTGTTCTCAGGAGGGGTGGAAAGGGGATGCAGGAGGCCAGACCTCCCAGAGGAGGCCCTTGGCCTGCGGTTGAAGATCCCATCCCTGCTTGGGGCAGCCCACACCCCCACTGGGAACCTCACAGCAGCCTTTGTTCTGCCTCAAAGGGCCATTCAGCCCAGGGCCCTGGAGGACAATGGCCCAGCTGTGCGAGGAGGCGGGCAAAGTCCCCAGGTGTGTCTTTATTCCAGGCCAGCCAGCAAGGAACTGCCCCTGGGCTCAGGAAGAGCACTCCAGACACTGCCTGGGGACAAGCGTTAAGGCACTTTGCACATGCTGTTCCTCCTGCCCAGAATGCACTAGAATGCCATATCCAAACACACCATCACTCCGTGGCCTGGGAATACCACTCGACCTTCAGTGCCTGAACCACTTGTCCTCTGCATACCACCACCTATGACCACCACCACCACCACCTGTGCAGTAGAGGAGCTTCTCTCCTGTTGACACATCCCAACTGCCTTTAGCTGCTGCACAGCCAGGCTGAGCACCAAGCCAGGCAGTCTGGGTTCAAATCCCAAGACCCTCCCAAGCTCAGCATATAGTCAGAACTATTAATATATGTCCCTGCCTTGTGGGTCCCAGCCAATCAAAGTGGTGGTCAGGAGTGTGGGTTCTGCAGGCAGATGGCCTGCATTTAAAACCCTGAGAAACTCTGTCCCTTCTACACCATGTGACATTGGGCATGTACCCAAGCCTCCGTTTTCTCCTCTGTAAAATAGGGAGAAAATACACACATCAGGTCTTGTGAGTATCCAATAAGATGCATGTAGCCTCATGTCTGGCATACAGTATTATAGTATGTACCCAATAAATGCTGAATCACAGTGATGTCCATTGCACGTTTTTTACAATTATTTAATCCTAAAGTCCATATGGGTCATTTTGCCTGAGGGCAGACTGATAAGGTGTCCACCTCTGCAGGGCCTGATTTAACTAACAGGACCCACCAGGGCGCTGTGGGGCGTGTAGATTCCCCCAGCAATGCCAGACCGTCTCCAGAGGCAGCTGGTCTTTCAATGGCACCCAAGACTCTGGGACAGGAGAGTCCACATTCCAAGACGGACACAGCCTGGCTGGTGCCCACAACGTGCTAGGCAAGGAGATTAGGGAGCAGGCTGTGAAGACAGAGATCTGGGCTCGTGGAAAGACATCATCACCAAAGCAGAGCCCAAGGGGCCTGGGTGCCGGAGGCCCACGTACCTGTACAGAGAGGCTTCT
>VSMD01075057.1:705-52678 GCA_008750895.1 Mirza zaza
CCACACACCACTCACACACAGACCCCACACACTCCACACACGCAAGCACCACACACCACTCACACACAGACCGCACACACTCCACACACGCGAGCACCACACACACGTGCACCACACACCACTCACACACAGACCACACGCACTCCACACATGCAAGCACCACACACCACTCACACACAGACCGCACACACTCCACACACGCGTGCACCACACACACGTGCACCACCCACCACTCACACACAGACCACACACACTCCACACACGCGTGCACCACCCACCACTCACACACAGACTACACACACTCCACACACGTGCACCACACACACGTGCACCACACACCACACAGACCACACACACTCCACATACATGTGCAACACAGACCACACACACACCGCACACACACACAGACCACACACACTCCACATACATGTGCAACACAGACACCACACACACAGATCACACACACTCCACACACATGCACCATACACACGTGCACCACACCACACACACAGACCACACATACTCCACATACATGTGCAACACACACTGCACACACAGACCACACATACTCCACATACATGTGCAACATACACCGCACACACAGACCACACACACAGACCACACACACTCCACACATGTGTGCACCACACACATGTGCACCACACACCACACACACAGAGACCACACACACTCCACATACATGTGCAACACAGACCACACACACACCGCACACACACACAGATCACACACACTCCACACGCGTGCACCACACACACGTGCACCACACACCACACACACAGACCACACACACTCCACATACATGTGCAACACACACTGCGCACACACAGGCCACACACACTCCACACATGTGTGTACCACACACACGTGCACCACACACCACACACACACAGCGCACACACTCCACACGCACGTGCACCACACACCACACACACATAGCACACACACTCCACACACACGTGCACCACACACCGCACACACACCACACACACACTCCACACACATGTGCACCACACACCACACACACACAGCACACATACTCCACACACACATGCACCACACACCACACACACATAGCACACACACTCCACACACACGTGCACCACACACCGCACACACACATAGCACACACATACACACACACAACACAAGACAGCACTCACACACCACATCACACACGTGCCACACTTGGGACAAAACGCAACCCCAGCATGCCCACGAGCAGCACTCCAGCTGCGAGCGTCTGCTGCCACCTGCGGGCTTGAATGTGGAAGAGCCAGCTCCAAGAATACCCCCTCAAGTTCTTAAAATACGATCTGGGTCAAAAGCTTATTTTTTCAAAATCAAGGGCCCAGGAGGTTTCCATTTTCCTGGAGGTTTCTCCAGGAAAGGAGAAACGTATAATTTGGATAAGAAGCCCACAACATTTATTTAATAATATCTTCCTACTCTCTTGAGTCCCAAAGATCACATAGTGTATGCATGTGCGTATCGAGTGCATGCGTGCCTGTGTGTTTGTCGATGCACACGCATGTGCGTGCATGTGTGCTGGTCTGAAGGATGGTGTGTGTGCATGTGTGTGTGTGTCTATGTGGGGCGGGTTCCTGGGAAGACATTGCTGCGGTAAGAATCCCGGCAAGGAGACGGGTGCCCAGAGCTCCCGGGAGGTCTGGGAGAGGTGCCAAAGTGAGGGCTGCTCGACCTGAAGTCACACTTAGTGAATCCCCGGCCAGGCTTCCAGACCAGTCATTTTGAGAGCCCTGAACAACTAGCATAAGACTTTGTCTGGAAGCCCTGCACGTTGGTTCCTTAAATACTCTCAGGAGGATTCTGTTGGCCAGCCAAGGTTGAAGGCTGCAGTCTATGACAAAGGCCAGCGAACTTCTCTCTGCAAAGGCTCAGACAGGAAACGTCTTCCGCCCACTTTGCAGGCTGCATGGTCTCGTCACAGCGCTCTGCTCTGCCCTCGAGGCGGGGAACAGCGCAGGCAACCTGCAAAGGAGCAAGCGTGGCTGAGCTCAGGCCAATTCCATTTAAGGACGCTGAAACTTGACTGTCATGCATTTTTCACTTGTTATTAAATATTATTCTTCTTTTAGTGGGTTTTCACTCATTTACAAATCTCAAAACCAATTTTGGCTGACAGGCCGTGTACAAGTAGACCGTGGCAGGTTTGGCCTGGGGACTAGAGTTGGCCACCCTGATCTCTGTCACTGACTCTGCAGTGACGCTCATTGCCCGCTGTAAGGCCACACTGAATTTTTAACCACCCCTGGATATCGGTGCCCTGCAATATGGTCAATAAGGTTGTTGATGTCTTATTATTGATATTTTGCATATACATAAGACCCATTCTTATTCTTGATTGCATACGTAATGGGCAACTATTTATTGTTTTCCAAAGGAGAATATTTAAGCCAGCAATCTGAAGCAGAGTTCCAACTTGAGCTTTTTGATGATCTCATCCATAATTTGAAGCCATAGACCATGCAGACAGCAGCATCCCTGAATCCCTTAATCTGATGACAGAGAAAGGAGTCGAGTGACAATTCTGAAATGGATTGGTTGTGGTCCAGTTTCATTTTTCTTTTGCAGTAAACATTGTTGCTTTGAAGCTTTCCAGGTCCAGAATATTGTAGAGATTCTTGCTGCTGCGAGCCTGCAGGAGACGAGAGAATGAAGTGTAGCAGTGTTGACACATGGCTGGTGTGTGAGGCTGGGGGGATAAACACGTGAGTGCATGTTAATGTTCGAGGTTTAACACCCACACTCTTTTAGGTTTTTTCTCTAGGTACAATTAGGATTTTCAGTTTTTGAGGGTCTCAGTCAACTTTTAATGATGATAATTAATTATATACGTCACATAACCAATTCAAAGATTTGGAAATAAGCAGATAAACTTTAAAATGTAGTCTTCCCTGTTTATCACCAATGAATTTTATTTTTTTAAATTAGAGGCACTTTTTTGCCCTCTGCTTATAATACTCTGCTTGATTAATTTGTGCATCACTTATTAATGTTCACTACACCTCACTGTGAGTGCGTGGGACAGGGATCATGTTTCCATTTTCAGATGGAGTAAGAGAAATTTGAGGAACTACAATACAGCTCTATGAGGCTGGTCACTTGTTTTACCAGAGGACCCCAGAGTTTCGTCCATCTCTAATTTTTAAAAAATTTACATTTTTCTTACCTTGATCCTGAATTTGTAAAAAAATGTTTCTAACTTCACCTTTTAAATTTGCATTATTGTCATGATAAGGTATATTCCTCTTCACATAACTCTTTTTATAATATCACAAATTATAGCAACACTAGCTGGAATCATTTTGAACCAGATGAGAGAAGATCTTACTGAGTCTTCAACAATCGAGTCCTGAAAGACACATCTTCATCTTTGAAAGCTCCATATCTTTTCCCAAGGAGCAAATCTACGCTGCCTCCAGGCCGTTCTCTGCTAAGTGTCTGAGTTTGGCTCTGAAAACCATCATTTCCTTTAAGGGCTCACCACAGCAAAGCCTTACGTCTGTGCTCTGTCTCCTTGGCAGCATGTTCCCCTGTCCGCACGAGCAGCCTGGCCTGCTGGGCAGCGAGGGTCCCTCTGTGGGAGGGTACCGCCCTCCGCGGGCAGCCAGTCCACTTCCCGCGGGCAGGCACCACCTGAGAAGTTCTGTCTAAAAGAGAGATGCCTGAATGAGCAGGTGCGGGTCTGGTCGAGACCCTGGCCTCTGAATGTCACCAAGTGCCCCAGGGATTCTAGAAGCATCTCAGGGCCTACACTGTGTGGTGTCTTGGGCTGCCAGGACTGCAGTAGCTCCACTGATGGGGCTGCAGCCTGAGGAGCACATAAGAATCGTGGGAAAACTTTTAAAAGTTCAGGCCCAGGTCGTAGCTCCAGAGACCTGATTCTGGAAATCCGGAGTAGGGGCACTCAGGGCACCCGTGCCTGTACAAGGTCCCCAGGACATCTGAAGGCTCTGTTAGGCCGAGTGCCCCGAGCCCTAGCTGGCGGGTCTGAACGCTCTGCACGGCACGGGGAGAGCTGCAGACTGCTCGTGCCCGGGGTGGGCACTGAACAACGGCCCCTACGGACGTCCACATCCTCACCCCTGGAGCCTAGGAACATGCCGCTCCTGTGGTCTGAATGTTTGTATCCTCTCAAAATTGATAGGTTCTGCCAGGCGCGGTGGCTCACGCCTGTAATCCTAGCACTCTGGGAGGCTGAGGCGGGCGGATTGCTCAAGGTCAGGAGTTCAAAACCAGCCTGAGCAAGAGAGAGACCCCGTCTCTACTATAAATAGAAGGAAATTAATTGGCCAACTAATATATATAGAAAAAATTAGCCGGGCATGGTGGCGCATGCCTGTAGTCCCAGCTACTCGGGAGGCTGAGGCAGGAGGATCGCTTGAGCCCAGGAGTGTGAGGTTGCTGTGAACTAGGCTGACGTCACGGCACTCTAGCCTGGGCAACAAAGCGAGACTCTGTCTCAAAAAAAAAAAAAAAAAATTCATAGGTTCAAAACTTAATCACCAATATGATGACATCAGGAGGTGAAGCCTTCAGGGGGGTAACTCAGGTAGGTTCTACCCTCATGAATGGAATTAATGCCATTATCGAACAGGCCCCAGAGAGCTGCCTTGCTGTCACCGTGTGAGGATGCAGGTAGAAGGTGCCGAGTATGAACCAGACCACAAATCTGCGGGTGCCTTGATTGTGGACTTCCTAGCTTCTAGAACAGGGACAAGTAAATTTCTATTATTTATGAGCTACCCCGCTTATGATAGTGTGTGATCGCAGTCCAAATGGACTAAGACAATTGCCATGCATGGCAAGGGACCTTGCAGACATGATTAAGTTAAGGATCTTGAGGTGGGGAGGTTATCCTGATTACTTAGTAGACCCCATAAGAAATCACAAGGCCTCTCCTCAGAGGGAGGCAGGTAGGACAGAGTCAGAGAAGGAGACGCGAAGATGGGAACAGACATCACAGTGAGGCGAGGTCGCGAGTCAAGGCATGCAGGCTGCCTCCAGCAACTGGGAAATGCAAGGAAGCGGAGGCTGCCCTGAAGCCCCAGAAGGGGTACAGCCTGCCAGCACTGCATTTTAGTCCACTGAGACGGGTTTTGTATTTCTGATCTCCAGAGCTGTAAGATGATAAATCTGTGCTCTTTTGAGCCACTAAACTTACTGTGGCAACAGGAAATGAATCCAGCTGAGACAGCAGCACAGACCATGCAGAACAGACCTTTGTCTAGAGGCCTGTGCTCCCGGCTACCCCCGTGAGGAAGGGCAACTCCAGAAATCATACTTTTCCTAGGGTTTGTTGTTGTTGCTTTTGTTGTGTTTTCTGTTGTTTAGTGACTTTTCTGAACTAATTCTGTAAGGTCTGTATTCTTTGTAATGTTTGGCCACTGAAGTCTAGAGGGCAGCTAATAACTGGATAGAGATTTTCACAAATGCCTGGGACCAGTAGGTGCCCCAGGCTTTACTGAAGGGCTCTGCGTGGCCTCAACACTCGCCTGACAGGGACAACTCTGCTTCACTTCCTGCTGACACTAAACCTCAAGGTCAGTTGGAGATAAAAGCTTAGACTGCACTGTGGGTCTTCCCTAAGCATGCCCCCCACCCTATGTGTCTGACCTAGATTTCCAGAAATAGCTCAGAGCTTTTTAAAGCATTGTATGAATACATCATTCTCCAGCTTTTGTTTTTAAGCTTTTTGCTTAAAGTATTGCTTGGCCCAGGGATTTTTCACTGCTTTAAGCAGCCATGATGTTGAACAATTGCCTGTGAATGTTTTATATAAATGCCCCTGGGGAGATTCTGCAGGTCCTGGACAAGCTCTGGATCAAGTCAAAGAAAGAGAAGTCTTGAGTGGAGCCTTCGAGGCCACCAGAAAGGCCTCCTGTCCTCCTCCCCTCACTGCCGACTGCTGGTTTTCAAGAGAACTGTAGACCTGGGGAAGAGAAATAAAATAAAGCAAATTAAAATGCCACAGCTTGCTCTTTTTTAATCAGTATATGTCCATGTCTCAATTATAAGCCTGTGGTTAATTTTCAGAATTATGAAAAAGTTGGTTCTAACCGACCGTGCCGTGGCCTCCTCGCTCTGTTGGTGGAGAGGATCTTCAGGGCCCTGCCTGTCATTCCCCGACATCCACAGGCAGCGTTGATTTGAATACTGTGTTTTATTTAACCCAATATATCCAAAACATTTTTACTTCAGCGTGTAATCAATATAAAACTTACCAATGATATATTTTACATTTTTGTATGAAAGCTTCACAATCTGGTCTGCATTCTATGCCATGAGGGCATCTCAGTTGGGACGAGCGTGTTTCCAGCGCTCAGCTCCACACACGGCCTGCGCGCCACCTGGACAGCACGGGTTCGTGTCGGTCCCGAGGGCGCTGTGCAGTGCGACCACTCGGTGTGATAGCTGTTGCTTAACAATTGTTAAACAATGGCCAGAGATCCATGATAACTGCCGCATAAATGGAGAGGAGAAGCAGAAAGGACTGCCTGTTTCGTGAACTGGCATTTTAGATGCTCACACGGAATAAGAAGCTTTAGCAAAGCTCAAGCCATGTTCTTATGAAGGCGTTAAATTATTTCCGTATACTATATAGCAGATCCCTTCACTCTTGGAGAGTAGCAAATCTAGCGTCTTTGTACAGACTTGGAGCTCAGCTGAAGATTTCATCTTTTACCTCATATTTCTTAGAAATTTAATAGGTACGCATTTCTGTTTTCCTGTCTTTTAGCTCAATTATCATATATAGCAACGTTGACTTTTTCTTTCTCAGATCTAGCAAAAAAGAAATAAACAAACAATTCTTTTAAGAAAGAAAGAGATTAAGTAATTTTCCCCCTACTGCTTCCTTGAAGGCTCCGGGCTTTATCTATGAAAAAGCAGTAAGTAGTGATTTGTGGCCTGTGTGGAGCAGCAGCTAGCCTGAAAGGAGTCCGTCCTTGCTAATGGTTCGAGCAGTGGATAGTAGTGTAGTTGTTTGGGCTGCTTTTATTTTCTCTTACTCAGAATTACTAGACGATAGAATTCAAGAATTTGTTACATGTTATTACTTGATGTACTGATAATCCTTTAAAAGTAAAGACTCTTTGTCATGAAAAAAAAAATAGTTACATAATGTAGAAAATGATGGGTTAATTAGAACACACGTGGTCACATAAGTAATAAATGGCAGAATCCCTTTGAAGGCAGCCTGTAGACAGGTGATAAGGTTTGTCTTTTTAATATACTTCCTTTGACCTGGAAATGGAAAGGCGAGGTAGAACATAAAAGGAAAACCAAGTCCCCAGTAAAGTGTTAGGAATAATCAGTGTGGTGACTTAGATTTGGGGAGGAAATATTCAGCCCTTCTCCTTCACCTCTAAGCGTAGCTCTCGGGTGCCTTGACGTTAGGCTTGGTCACGTGATTTGACATTAGGGTCCAGCTCCTATACTGCTGGATTTGCCATAAGAGAGGCATGACTGGAATAACCTGCTTCTCCGGGACTGGATGTCACACACATGATGCAGAGAGCCATCCCAGCCAACACACCCCGACAAGCCAAGCCTGCATCCGTTTATCCCAGGCAATGCACTGGTGTCTGAGATGTAATTGAATATTATTGCATGCTGCTGAAATTTTGTGGTGGTTTGTTACACAGAACTCTTATGGCAATTGCTAGCTGATATAACTTCTAATTGAAGATCAAAAATAAAAAAAGCATACTCTGAAATAATATTGTATGAACAAGGAGCAGAGAGGTGAGTGTATTAGTCAGCTTCTGCCGTGGCACAGTGACTCTTTTGTCAGTGAGGTAAGAAAGAGCCAGCATTTCTCTATTTCTCAGCCCTGGCTTTTCAAGTAGGCTGCGGCAGCTCTACTGCAAGCTGCAAGTGGGCAGAGATCCGACTCCCCTGTGTGTCCTGCTGAAGGAGGAACTACTCCGGACACATGGCTCTCATGCAGGTAGAGCACACAGAGCAAACTCACACGCATGAGCATTTAGGTCTTTGCTTAGACGGGCAAATCCACATCCACCCAAATTCCAATAAGCCAAAACAAGTTGTTCAGCCCATTGCTTGTGTACGAGGATGTACGTTCCTCCTAGTCAGGCTGAAGGTGGTGCCAATGGGAATACAAATATTTCCTGAACTACAATATAATCTCCCACCAAAAGTCAAATGGCCATCTATCTAGTTGCCAACCTTTCATGAATGGTTTGATTACCATCAGTGAGACACATATTGATCAACATGATTTAACAATGGTGATTATTAATTGCTCACGCCATTTTCCAGGAGCTATACTAAGTTCCATTTATTATCAGAAATTCTCACCGGGGTGAAATGCACATATAGGAAAAAGAATGAGTGAGAGTGACAGTCCTACACTAAGAAAGGATGGAAATCAATGAGATGCATTATCATCCTCTTCTCCATCCTTAGTTCAAATGGAGGGCAAGTTTGCTTTCTGATTTATAACCAAACATGTGGTCAAAGCAAACTGTCCATCATCTTGGCTCCCTACTTTTGCAGGGTTCTGGGAAGGACGGTCTCAGCCCCGCTGTTCTGCTGGGAGAGTGGTTTGCACCCAGCCGGCCCTGGGTGCTTCCCATACATGCAGTCCCGGGCTTCACCCTGAGTCGCTCTTTCCTGTCCGGCTGCCTCTAATTTGGGTTTACCATTATCTCAGTACTAGTTAAGAAAAAATTTCCCTGTTTTTATCTAGCACTTTAACCAGAGTGTAATGATATCAAAGCCCGTGTAGACTGCTGAATGTAACTTTAAAACAGTGTCCTAAATCAGAACACACACCCTATTCTCTTGTTATGTGAGTCTGTTCTCATTAATGACAAGGTAACTGGAGACGGCACTGCAAATTCCTCCTTCTCTTTCTAGGCCTGCCGCTGCAGCACGTCCGTGTTGATTGCCTAGATATTGTGCCTGAACATTCCTCCGTCGTTTATAAGATTATTGAACATGTGGTCAGATCTTCCTGTCTGTGACCTTAGTCCCAGAAACTGCTGTCGTCCTTAAAATTATTTTAAGATCCCTTACATCACTATTTTAAAACAGAGACCATTAAATGAAGTATATTACATGTGTTTGCATCATTTCAATAACGAATTGAATTGCAAATATATTTAGAATGAAGTGAAAGGTTCTTAATGTAGTTATATTTAATGTGTTACTTCTTTATCAAAGAGCTTCCTCTGAGGAAGCTACTTACTTTTGGTAAAGTGGATATTTTGACTAGGAAAAGCGGCAGGGACAGTATACCGGTGCTAGTATACTATCACCTCATGAATCAAAAAGGAAATAAGAAAGGTCGTGGGCATGAGCAAATATTAATGTAGAAATTCTTGGAGCCCTGGATGGTGCTATTGCTTTTAACAGTAATGAAAAGCAAGAACCAAACCTGTGAGAATCCCCAAATTCCAGGTACCTGTGATCCCAGAAGGCTGGTCCTGCGACCCATTAGGTATCTCTGGTAATCGCGTGACTCACGAGGTGAGCACACCAGTGCAGGCTGGATCTGAGCCAGGAAATATTGGCTACTCTCCTTGGGATCTATATTTATAGGAAACAAAAGCTGTAAAAACAAAACTGTTGTTTAGCAACGCAGCATGGGTCTCCTAGAAAACAAATTTAAAAGTAGTGTTCTCCAGATCTCTCTTTCTCTTGAAATAAGAATAGCTTCATTCGCAACCAACATGACAAACATTTCCATGATACAAGCAGAACTAGCTGGCACAATACATGGTGTCATTACTTTTCTCCAGCTAACATGGACAGTCTGTATTCAGCCACGGAACTACTTCAGAGTTACGTTTGACAGCAGAGATGTCAGTGTGAACATTCTTGACTTTCTTCCTCTTTTCTCATTCCAGACTCTGTGACTTTGTACATAGCCAGAACTTCAGCTAACACAGATATTTCCAAATTTAATCTCCAGCCAATGACTGGATCTTTATGAGTTTTTCACAATTTAAATTGCTTGCTGGAAACATAACCATTTGGTTTTAACACAGACATGTGTCCAGAATGTAATGCATCTTTTAATTTCTTTAAATCTGCTTCTTTCTCTGTAGTCTCTATAAGTCTGGTTAATGACTAACAGAACTGTCTACCTAAGTGAGACTTGGTTTTGGAGAATTCCTGCAGGCCCAAATACACAGACATTGGAAGACATTCTTCCAACAAACCTCCCAACTCTGTTGCATTGGGTATTTAATTTCCAAAACATAAACTTCTGGGGATACATTCAAACCATAACAGTCTCCAAATATCAGAACATGATAATACAAAAAATTAAAAACATAATTAATATATCTTCAGTTAGAACTTCCAGCCTCATCTCTAACACCGTGGTCCCCAACCCCTGGGCCACAGACCCATAGTGGTCCATGGCCTGTTAGAAACTGAGCCACACAGCAGGAGGTGAGCAGTGGGCCAATGAGTGAGGGGAGCTTCATCTGTGTTTAAGCCACTCTCCATTGCTTCATCACCGCCTGAGTTCCACCTGCCCCCTCCCCAAGTCCGCAGAAAAACTGTCTTCCATGAAACCAGTCCCTGGTGACAAAAAGGTTGGGTACCACTGCTCTAACACAACCCAGAGAATGCTCTGTGAACACGCTTGCCTTGTTTGCAAGTCAGTGGCTCACCCTGTTTTCACCCTGCACAAATCTTTCAGACCTCTTTGTTCAGAATGCTCCACTGACTTCCAGTCGCCAATCTCTGTGTATTCAGGCCTGCAGGAATTCTCCAACCAAGCCAAAAGCTATGTTGCTCTTCCAAGGGGAGGCCAGTTCATAACCAATGCCAGCAGCTTGCAGACCGTGCCCATATAAATACCCCAGCTCCATCACCGCTATGTGTGTGCTTGTCACCCATTTTCCCTGTGGGGTTAGGTTCCAGATTCTCACTTTGGTAGCTAGGTTTACAGTATACCTTTTCTTCCACTGCCCTTCTTTTCTTCAATGTTCTTGTTTACCTACCTGTGCTCCCTGCACTCCCATATGAACTTCTTGCACATCCTGTCTCAGGGGAATGCAAACTGATCTGTCTAGAATGCTGCTCCTTTCTTAGCCTGCAGGACTGCTAGGGGCCCTCCAAGTTGTTTCTAAAGTATGCTGTCTTTAGGAGGTCTTACCTACCACCAGGTGCTGAGTTCCTAGTTCCTTCCTCTGTATTCTTATCACCACTTAATACACTATGATTTCATATTTACATTTTTCTCCCCTCTAGGACTGGAAGTTCTATGGGGGCCAACCCTTCATCTAATTCTTTTCCTTTGCACATAACAGAGCCTGACACATGGTAAACGACATATAAATTCTGGATGAATGACACAATCTTCCAAACAAAATATCCACTGATTTTTTTTTACACTTTTCAGAGATTCACTTCTGCAAAATTTTGGCATATCCTCTCTTTGTGCCTTACTCTGATTATTTTTTATTGTAAAAAGATATAAATTTGGACACCAAGAGACAGCAACTATCGAAGTTATATATATTTCAAATTATTATCCCTTTATTCCTTACAAATGCATTGCTAAATGATATGCTAATATTGCAATTCTTTTTTACCTCACCTAAGGCATTTTTGTTATAGCAGCAGGAACAGACTAAGAGAGGATGGATGAAAAAGCCTATCCCAACAGTCTTAACGTGCCAAGCTCATTCAGGATCCTGAGAAGTGCCCTGAATGAAAATACATCAAAGCAAGCAAGTGTAATTTCAAGAGAAAGCAGAGTGACTAGCAAAGGATTTACAAATATTCCGAGTTCTCATTATCTGCTGCTTACATGAAACCCAGACTTCTGAAATTCTATTGCTAGTTCTGTGCTATTAAGATGGTTTGTTATTACTAACAGATTCTGACACAGTAGTATAGCAGATAGAGTCAGGAATTCTCTTTCTAAGCTTGCTGCTGCAGATGAAAGTAACCCTATGTGCTATCTCATCTGAATGCCCCAGTCCAACAGAATATTTTCGAAGCCCTATCAGAGTAATACAGCAAGTAACTAACCAATGCTATAGAATACCACCACCCCTAAGCAGAGAAAAGTGTGTTGGACATCACCTCTGTCACCACAGACCTTTTTCTGCGCTCTCTGAGTAGTAGGACCTCCCTTGCCCTCTAGTTCCCAGTCAGCTGTGTCCAAAGGGACTTGCTCTGAGAACTTCTGATGTCTGAAGCTGAGTTTCTCACTGTGTGGCACTGTAGGCTGGTCATCCCTGCTTCTGGAGGTCACAAGCCTTGGCAGCAGCCTTCTCTAAGCAACCTCTCTCACTGGGGAACTAGGTGAAAGTAACTACTCCCTCCTGTCGCCTCCTCAGGCTGAAGCTGCTAACCCCAGGGCACCCCACCCCTCTATGCTAATTTCCCCAAACTCTGACCACACATTTGTTCAAAGCATTCAAAGCAATTTATCAGACTTTCCTTAATTACTGCTTGGGAATGCCATCTCTTTCCTGCTTAGACCCTAACAGATATAGACAGAAAAATTCCTTTCTGTGACACACTCTCAATTGTTTTCTTTGTCACTTGTTGCAAAAAGAGGCTTGCATAGTTTCTGGTATAACTACCTATCGCCAAACATACATCCATGCTCACGTTAGTCTGGGTGCACGATGTGTGCGTGCACGTGTATGTGTTAGGGGGAGGGGCTGCGAGGCCTCTCTACACAGATTTTCCTGCACAGCGCCCGCTGCGGCTGACGTCGAGATCAAGGAGAAATTTCCATGCACCGTGAAGTCTGCATCATCCAGATAATTATTAGCTTTTCCACCAAATAAGTGACAACTTTCTAAATCCATTGAAAGCATTAAACAAGAAAACGTAAACACTGTAAGATATTTGTGGGAAAACAAAGAATAAGAAAGCCGACACATGTTTTTTTGAATAAAAATGCCAACTGTAAAAAGGATACATCCAGCAAACATTAAGCAACCCCACTGATTTGTTATACCTTTAGTCTCTTTAGGGAATGAGAAAAATGACACCTAGAAATCAGTAGGCATGAATTTTGCTTCCCATCATGTAAAGAGAAACATAAGTGCTTTTGCTCGGCCAGCAAACACATCTGGAATACTCTGAAGGGTTGGATCTGCTGTCTGTACATGCGGCCTGGAGGCACATAGATTCTAAATGATCTTTTGCATCATTTGATAAAGACAGAGATAGCAGTGGGGATATTCCCTGTTAGCCAACTGAATTGGGAGTGGGGAAAGAGGCCTTTAATAGTGACAATTAACATTGATTTATTGCCTTCAGCCAAGCAGTCTTGGAACGATTAGCACCTTGTTTTCATAGATCACTGCAAAGGCCCTGGTGTGCTTTTTTGTAGCAGTGGAAAGGAGATTGGACAGCAGGTCCCCCTACTTGACCATAAGCTCCTTGAAGGCATAAGCCATGTACAAGTATGCCCCTTATCTGCAGTTTCAGTCACCAGCAGCCAACCTAGTCCAAAAATATTCAGTAGAAAATTCCAGGAATAAACAATTTATAAGTTTTAAATTGCACATTGTTCTGGGTATGATGGTGAAATCTCGCACTGACTAGCTCCATCCTACCTGGGATGTGGACCCCCCTTTACACAGTGCACCATGCTGCACACACTCCCCTTCCATTAGTCACTTAGTAGCCGCCTCAGTTGTCAGATGGAACAAACACAGTATATATAGGGTTTATATATACTATATGGTATATACATACACATACACACACATACTATATACCTGTATATACACACACCATATATGTATGGGGGCTGTCCAGAAAGTATCCAGCCATGTATCCATTCTGGTTGTATTAACAATGACTAGATAATTTCCAGATAGCACTCATATATATGTATACACTATAAATAGTGCGTGTGTATATATATCTCCCCAGATATATATATCCTCTGATATGGTACTAGTCTCAGATTTGGACAATCCCATGGGAGTCTTGGAACATGTCCCCATGGATAAGGGGAACTACTGTATGATATTACATTCTTTGGCTCCCTGTTTCCTGGAACAGAAAGGGCGAGTTTAGAGATGGTTAAATTGATACAGGCATGCATGCTTCCTTGTGTGAGGGAAGTGCAGATCAATGGTTTAAAATGCAGTCTGAGGTTCAATAGTGGTCTTGTGTATTCCTCCAACAAATTCCTCCTAGCTTGGATGTCTGAAACATGGCCAAGTCCCTCTTACTCATACTGTGAATTGTTCATTCGTTGGCTTTCAGATCAATAACCCCAGACACTGTGTACCTATTGACTCAGCCAGGACTATCTTGGGGTTCCCATTTGTTCTGGTCATCCGTCATGTCCCAGCAGTAACTGAGGGGGCCCTGGCTTGAGAGAAAGGGAGAGCCGCTGAGTGAAGATGACTTTGGGGCTGAGTGCAATTCCATAGCTCTGGTGACACACCTTAAAGGAGAACTGAGGACAGAAGGCCACAGGGCTGGCCGTGTCTCTCAGGGCAAGCAAGCTTGCCCTGTCACAAATTCCAGACATTCAGCCTAACACCTATGCCACACTAGACTCTGAGTCATGCTCGTCAAAGAGAATACGCAGGGAAATACATGCCTCCTGTCAGCCATTTCTGCTCCAGCTGGGCTGGAGTTTCTGTGGGCCTCCGGCCTCCTTTGGACCCTGAGCTCAGAGTGTGGTCCAGAGGCCTGGCCAGCCACCCCGACCCTGCCCCAACCCCGGCATGGCTCCACCCTGGTTCATTCAAGCTCCTCCTCTGCCCACAACACAGTGCAGTGTCTGTCTCGAGAGAAGCCATACTAGAACTGCTGGCCCACAAGTGCCCAGCTGAGTAGTGTTGACAGTGTTAATTCCATGGCGCCCTGCAGCCCTGGGCACCTCTGGCACTGGCCCCAGACTGGCACCACGGCGCTTAGAGGCCTCGCTAACTTTCCAAGCTCTCACGGTTGTGCCACACAGAAACCGCAACCTGGCCTCTGCATGGTCTTCCTCTAGCCCTCACTGAAGCCTGCTTCTTCCTTGGCACACTGCTTTTCCGCTGGCCGTCGCAGTGTGGCCCTTCCCCACGCCCCTTGACCCGCAGGCCCAGGAGGGGGAAACGCATCTTCGCGTCCTCCGTTCCAGTTCCCTGTTGTGCCTCCTCCCTCACCGGCGCCCTCCCACCTGAAGCTGGGCCAGGAGACCCACACGCCCTGCGCCTGCCGCAGCACTATGAGCACAGTCCGGACCGCTCCTCCAAGAGCGCAGCACCTGAATTCCTGTCCCCACCACCGCTGTTGGCATAGCCGGTGACCCCAGCACCCGCCCTCTGCATCCTGCACCTTCTCCCTGGCAACGCTCCTTTCTGCCACGTGCCTCAGAACCACAGTCCCATGGTTAAATTCTGACCTGATCATTATCGATAGCAGCATTTCCTCCAAAATATTGACTGTGAGCTTCTTATTCTTTTCTAGGTTCTCCAGCCCACTTCCTCCAGTTCGACCACTGTGAAATGTTTCAATCCATGGAGCTGCCAAGCCACTGGCCATTATTCATCCATTTTCTTACTCATGTACACGCTCCTCTCCTTTCCTGGCTAAATGTCCTGGCCCCACGTAATGATCGCTCCTTCATAGATAATCTCAATGCTACCTCTTTCTACCTGTAGTACATTTAGCCATGAAAGCCCCAGCTTTGGCTAAACCATCTGCTTAACCCGTGACAGGACTCAATTAGCTGACCGTGACTGGAGCAAGCACAAAGCCACGACATTCAGCCATATTTTGGCTTTGTGTCCTCAGCATCAAGTGTTGCCCCCAGCACTGCCTGGCGAGGCTGTTGGGAATCTTGCATCAGTCTTTTCTCCCTCTCTTTCTGGGACAACTCACTCTTCTTGTCCCCCAAATCTCCAAAACTCTCTGCTATGGTTTGCGTACGTCCTCTCCAAAATTCAGATATGATTGTATTGAGAGGTAGAGTCACTGAAGGGGGATTGGGCCATGAGGGCTCCTCCTTTGCAATGGGATTCAGGGCTCTTATAAAAGGACGTGCAGCAGGTTGACCCTCTTTGGGCCCTTCTGCTTTCCACCACGGGAGGCCACAGCAGGAAGGCCCACGCTAGACACCAGGGCCTTGGTCTTGTACTTCCCAGACTCCAGAACTGTAAGAAATTACATTTCTTTAAAAATTACCAAGCCTTGGCTGGGTGTGGTGGCTCACGCCTATAATCCTAGCACTCTGGGAGGCCAAAGTGGGCCAATCATTTGAGGTCAGGAGTTCTAGACCAGCCTGAGCAAGAGTGAGACCCCATCTCTACTAAAAAATAGAAAGAAATTAACTGGACAACTAAAAATATATAGAAAAAATTAGCCGGGCATGATGGCATATGCCTGTAGTCCCAGCTACTTGGGAGGCCAAGGCAGGAGGATCGCTTAAACCCAGGAGTTTGAGGTAGCAAGGCTGACTCCATGGCACTCTAGCCCAGGCAACAGAGCAAGACTCTGTCTCAAAAAAAATTAAATAAATTACCAAGCCTCAAGTATTTTACTATAGGAGCACAAAACAGATGAAGACACTCCCCTTCCTACTTTCTTGAAGCTTGCTTATTTTATTTCTAAAAAACTATGTAAAATCATATCTACCTTTGGGCACAAAAACATGCTATAGTATAGCCCTTCAAGTTAATTAATAAATATAGATTGCTAGAGACTCCAACATGCCTTCTATCCTTCTTCCTACTTCCCTATTTATCAAGTCTCAATTATAAAAAATCAGGCTGAAAAAGTTATCCTTTTATAATCAGGCTTTATTTTTTTAAAAAATCCACTATCCCATAAGAATGCTCTTGTTTTGCTCTTGTTAAGTTCGCAGACCATTTAGTGCCACATTCTGAATTCCAGAGGTCATTGTTCAGCCACCGCCTGATGACCCTCCCCCCACAACAGCTGGCGTTTCCCATCCCTCCCTCCTGCGTGAACTGCTGCAGCATCCTTGTCGCACCTTCCCAGTCTCCTGCACGTGTTTCTCCTCGTGGATGCTTGTAAATATCGGAGTTTTCCTGGGCTTGGTGTTTACTCTTTCCCTCATCTCCATTTTCAGTCATTCTCTAGAACTGTGTTTCCCGACTGTTCATGTCACAACACATACATGTATATGGTAACATGTATATGACTCGCTGTGGGAAAAATGCTCAAAGATGCTTGTTGGGGGACACAACTGGCCAAAGGCCCCTGTAGCCACAGGCACCACCCAGCAGCCCCAGTGGCTAAGGTCATCAACGTTTCTGAAACCTATAATAGAGATGATCGTAGGAATGCATCATTTACCAGGGAACACTCTTGAGATCAAAAAGGGATGAGTTCAGTGCTAAACAGGACAGGAGATATGGTTATCCTACCTACGATCCCTATTTGGGTCTTGATGTCTCATCCTGTCCCCAGGTCTCCCCAAGTTCATATCTCGAGTCTTGGCTCTTCCTTGAGTCCTGGGTATACCTGCCTATTGGACAAGTCCACCTGATGGCTAACAGCGTATTGACTGAACACAAAGGAAGCAGATTTCTATACCCCTCCTGTTCCCATTCTCTCCCTTCTCCATCTCAGTAAATGGCTCCACCATGAAGCCAGTTGCTCACACCAAATCCTAGGACTCATTTTGATTCTTCTCTTTTCCTCATATTAAAATCTAGTATGTCAGAAAATTCTACTGCCTTCACTCCCAGAATACATCAGATACCCAGCCACTTCCTGTCACCTTTTGCACCCCGATCTACCTTGTTCTGCAGCTGGACAGCTTTTTGACTTTCTAACAACTCCCAGCTCTGACTACTGCCCTAGCGTAATCTATTTTCACTTAGAAAGCACAGCATCTTTAAAAATGTATATTATCTACAGTGAAGTTGCTAGGTCATAGGTAGGCATAAGTGTAGCTAGGATACATACTGAGACAGTCTCCAAGCGATTATAGCAGTTTACTCTTTCATCAGCAAGCTCTGAGATTTCTAGTTGTTCCTCCCACATTCTTGCCAAGACTTAGTAATTTCAGAAATTTTTCATTTTTTAATTTTTAATTTTTGCCATTCCGCTGGGTGGATAATGATAACTTATTGTGGTTTTAATTTGCATTTTCCTAATGACTATGGTTTTATGTATCTTTTCTTATGCTTAACTATTTACATATCCTCTTTTTAAAGTGTCTCCCTCAGGTTTTCACCCATTTTGGAGGGTTGTCTTTTGTTTACTAATTTGTAGTCGTTTTTAAAAAGACACTTTCTATAAGTTAGCAGACACATATATCCTGAATATCTTCTCCCACTCTGTGTCTTGCCTTTTTTCATTCACTAAATATCTCTTAGTTCCAGCACTATACTCCTAGGTATATTGAAAAGAAATTAATGTCTATTTTTCACACACACACACATGTCTAAGTATGTTTATGGCAGCTTTATTCATAATAGCTGAAAACCAGAAACAGCAGGGATGTTTATTTACATTAGAGAAATAAGCTTTGGCGTATTGCGACATGGAGCTCCAGAGCGGGCCACAGGTGTGCAAGAGAACATGCAGGAACCCCGCAGGCATGATGACGAGTGAAGGATCACACAGAAAGAGGCACACATGTATGACTCCATTTCCGCAAAGTTCCAGAACAGGCAGAGTTCACTGATAGTGACAGAGATTGAACTGTGGCTGCCTCCTGGGAGCCGTGACTACGAAGAGGTGTGAGGAAGCCCCTGGGGTGTTGGGCCCCCTTACATGTTGACCTGGGTGTGTGCAGAGGTAAAATCCACTGAGCTGGGCCCTTAGGATCTGTTTACTCACTGTCTATGTGAACCATTTCCAAGCCACACTTCACAAAACCCTCTGTTTTACTCAGAAAACGGTGATGGCTTTCTGTCACTTTGGAGCTCCATGCACACTTCCTGCAGAGCCTGCAAGGTCCCATGTCTGGCCTCTGCCTCCCTGGCTGACCCCAGCACGAGGCCCTGATCCTTGCTGATTCCGCTGCCACACTGCTCTTTTCCCAGGCAGCCCCTTGCTGTAGCTCCTGTCATCCACATCTGCCCAAAGGGCCTCCCTTCGCTGCTCTGTCCAAAATTCACACGGCCTTCCCCTGCCGTCCTCTTGCACTGCTTCCCTCCACGGCACTGAGCACCACCATACATCATATTGCATGTCTATTTCTTTGCCATTTATTAGCTGACCCCCAAGTAAGCAAAAATATAAGCTCCATGAGAGCACAGTCTTTGTCTGTCTTGTTTATATCTGCATGCTCTGTGCCTGGTTTATAGTGGACACTCAATAAATGTTTGTTGAGGAAATAAATGACCAGTAAATGGACATTGATTTTACATTATTTGTTTCTAAATACTCTATATTTCTATTGCAGTTTTCACTTTATTTCCTTATTTCCTAAAATATCTATCTTATTGCCCAAAAATAGTTTTTTAAAGAATATTTTTATGTTTTTAATTTCTGATTGACTTGCATTATGATCTGCAGGATATCGATTCTTTGAAATTCAGTGAAATTTTTTATAACTAGTACAAGTGTTTACTAGTTTACTTTGTAATATAATACATGGTTATTTTTGGCAAATATTGCATGTTGAAAGATAAGTATTTTCCATGAGGTAAGAGTAGGTTTCAAAAATAAAAAAAAAAAAAAAAGAGTAGGTTTCTACATATATACACTGGATTAAATTTATTATTTGTGTTGCTATAGCTTACTTCTTTATAAAATACTGTGTATTTGATCTATCAGCTTATAATTCATTTGAACAGCCTCCTCTTTTATGATTATGGTGATTGTTGACTTACTAAATTCTCTTTGTAGCTCTCCTTTGTGTGTGTGCGTGTGTATGTGTGTGAGTGTGTGTGTGCATGTGTGTGTGTGTGTGTGTATTTTGAGGCTTTGTTGTTTGAGTCAGACCAGGGTGATTTTGGGGGGAGGGTATATTTGCATGAGTTTTGTTTTTGCTTTTGTGTACTGTCCCTTTTTACTCTTATGAATGATTTAGACCTTCAATTTTATATCATCTGGTATGAATGTATGGATAGCAGCTTTATTTTTATAAGAATTTGCTGACATCTTGCTACCTTTTTATATTCAACCTTTCTGTGTCACTATATTAAATATGAAAATAACTGTCTTAAAGTAGGTAAATCTAAATCTAATCTGTTTAGTTTTATTGTGATCACTGACATTATAATTTTTTCAATTGTTTTTCTTCCTTCCACTCTCTTTCCTGCCTTTCATTAGATTTATAAAGTCTTCTTTATTCTCTTTTTTTTTCTTTCTGGTTTGAAAGTTATAGAATATACTTATTCTTGTATATGTATGATTATCCTTACAATTTTAACTTGTATGTCAAATTCTATATATTCTATATATGAGCATCTCCCACTCATATTAGTAAACTGAAAACCAGATGTTCTGCATGAAAATGCTTACCATGAACATACTTCCATTTTTTTTGAAAAGTTATGCAATACTAGCTTTCTATTTGCTGCTGTGTCGGATTACTACAAAAGCAGTGGCTTACGTGATACAAATTTATTATTTCATAGTCTGGAAGACAGCACTGGAAAATGAGTCTCACTGGGCTACAGTCAAGATCCTGGCAGGGCTGTGCTTCCTTCTGGAGGCTCCAGAGGAGACTGTTTATTGCCCTTTCAGCTTCTGGAGCCCATATGTTCCTTGACTCATGGTTCCTTCCTTCATCTTTAAAGCCAGCAACAGCAAGTTGAGTCCTTTCATATCATATCACTCTGAGCTCTAAATCTGACTTTCTTTCAGCCCCTCTCTTCCATTTTTAAGGACATACATGATTACATTGGCCCACAAGGATGACCCAGGATAATTTTCCTATCTTGAGGTCAGCTGATTAGCAGCCTTAATTCCATCTGAAATCTTAATTCTCCTTTCCAATGTGATGTACTATGCTTATTGGTTCCAAAGATTAGGATAGGGAGACATTTGGGGGCAGGGGCATTATTCTACTTACCATATAAACCAAGAACTTAAAAAATAGCATCAGTATTTTCTCCCAAACCATTAAAAGGATAAGTAGAATTTGAAATGCTGATTGTCAATGATATAAAGTACTCCAAATTTATAAAGAAAATGTCTAAAAATAAAATGTTTAGTTTACATGAACATGAACCACTAAAAGGCAAGACATTTAATGAAAAAATCAGGTTAACATTTTTTAAACTTAGTATTTATTTATGTATTTATGTATATATGTATTTTAGAGAGAGGGTTTCACTCTTTCAGCCAGGTTGGAGTGCTCACTATAACCTTCCAACCCCTGGGCTTAAGCCATCCTCCCACCTCAGCCTTCCAAATAGCTAGGACTATAGGTGCATGCCACCATGACCTGCTAATTTTTTAATTTTGTGTAGAGATGAGGGTCTCACTATGTTGCCCAAGCTAGTGTCAAACTTCTGACCTCCACCGTGGCCTCCAAAAGCACTCTGGGACTATAGGTGTGAGCCACTACACAAAGCCTCTTGTTACTAATGTTTAGTAACTCTGGAAAATTGTCACGTTGCTGAATATTCTATGTCGTCCTAGAAATAGTACCAATGATATACAATATAACCTAGCATTCCACAAAAACCAGACTTTAAATTTTCTTTTCCAATATTTTATTGTGGTAAAACACACATAACATAAAATCCACACTAATTTAACCATTATTAAGTTCATTTGTATTGTTGTGCAACCATCGCCACCATCCACAACCAGAATTCTTTTTATCTTGCCAAAATGAGACTCTATCTATATCCACTAAATAACTGTACCTCATTCCTCCTCTCCGCCCAGCCCCTGGCAACCGCCAATCTACTTTTTATCTCCATGGTTTTCACTACTCTAAGTACCTCATGCCAGTGGAATCACACAGTATTTGTCTTTCTGGGACTGCCTTTCTTCACTTAGTGTAATGTCCTCCAGGTTCATCCATGTTTGGGGATGTGTGGAATTTCCTTCCTCTCTAAGGCTGATTAATAGTCTACTGTGTGGATAGACCACATCTTGCTTATCCATTCTGGGCACGTGAGTTGCTTCCATGTTTTAGCTATTTCGAATAATGCCACTGTGAGTGTGGGTGTACAAACATCTCTTCAAGACTCTGCTTTAATTCTTTTGAGTATATATCAAAAGTGGAATGACTGGATCTTATTGTAATTATATTGTGAATTTTTTTAGGAACCACCACACTGCTTTCCACACAGCTATCCTGTTTTACATTGCCACCAACAGTGCACAAGAATTCCAGTTTCTCTACACCCTCACCAACACTTCCTTTATTTTTTTAATAGTAATCATCCTAGTGGCTATGAAGTGGTATCTTACTGTGGTTTTGAATTTTCCTCATGACAAGTGATATTGACCATATTTTCATGTGCTTACTTGTCATTTGTATATCCTCTTTAAAGAAATGTCTATTCAAGCCTTTGGGCATTTTTGAATCAGGTTTTGTTTTATTGTTGGGTTTTAGGGATTCTTCATATTCAGGCGTACCTCACTTTATTGAACTTTGCTTCATTGCATTTTGCAGGTATTGCATTTTTTACAAATTGAAGGTTTATGGCAACTCTGCATCAAGCAAGTCTACCAATTCCATTTTTCCAACAGCAGGTGCTCTCTTTGTGTCTCTGTGTCACATTTTGGCAATTCTCAAAGCATTTCGTTTTTTCATTATTGTATCTGTTACGGTGATTTGTGATCAGCAATCTTTGGATTACTATTATTATTGCTTTGGGGCATATATAAGATGATAAACTTAAGCAATAAGCAGGTATGTTCTGACTACTCCACCAACCAGCCATTCTCCATCTCTGCTTAGGCCTCCCTATTCCCTGAAACACAACATTATTGAAATTAGGCCAGTTAATAACCCTGCAATGGTCTCTAAGTGTTCAAGTGAAAAGAAGAGCTGCACCTCTCACTTCAAATCAAGAGCTAGAAATCATTAAGCTTAGAGAGGAAGGCATGTGGAAGGCTGAGACAGGCTGAAAGTCAGATATCCTGTACCAAACAATTAGCCAAGCTGTGAATGTAAAGGAAAAGTTCCTGAGGGAAATTAACAGTGATACTGTAGTGAACACACATGATAAAAAGGCAAAACAGTCTTATTGCTAATGTGAACAAAGTTGTAATGGTCTGGATAGATCAAACCAGCCACAACAGTCCATAAGCCTACTCCGGAGGAGGGCCCTGGCTCTCTTCCGCTCTACGAAGGCCGAGAGAGGCGAGGAGCTGCAGAAGAAAAGTTTGAAGCTAGCGGAGGTTGGTTCATGAGGTTTATGGAAAGAAGCCATCTCCACCACATGAACATGTGAGGTAACAGAACAAGTGCTGATGGAGACGCTGAAGCAAGTTATGGGGAAGATCTAGCTAAGATCATTGATGAGGTGGCTACGCTAAACAACAGGTTTCAATGTAGACAAAGTAGCCTTGCATTGGAAGAATAGGCCATCTAGGACTTTCATAGCTAGAGAGAATAAGTCAATACCTGGTTTCAAACTTTCAAAGATCAGGCTGACTGTTTTGGGGGGCTAATGCAGCTGGTGACTTCAAGTTAAAGACAATGCTTATTTACCATGCTAAAATCCTAGGGCCCTTAAAACATATGCTAAATCTACTCTGCCTGTGCTATGTAAATGGAAGAACAAAGCCTCATTAACAGCATATCTGTTTATAGCATGGGTTACTGAATACTTTAAGCCCACTGTTGAGTTCTGCTGCTCAGAATAAAAGATTCCTTTTTCATGTCAATTTTTTTTGGAAAAGTTTCAGAAAGATTGGTGTTGGTTCTTAAATGTTTGGTATAATTCACTGACTTGGCTGTTAGTTCCAGATTTTTGTGGTCAGGAGTTGTTTTCATGATTCAGTCTCCTTACTAGTTATAGGTCTATCCAGATTCTTTAATGCTTTGTGGTTTGATCTTGGTAGGTTTTGTATTTCTAGGAATTTGCACATTTCATCAAGGTTATCCAATTTGTTGAATACAATTGTTCATGGTACTCTCTTATAATTCTTTTTATTTCTATAAAATTGAGAGTCATTTCCTCACTTTAATTTCAGATTTTAGTAATTTGAGTCTTCTTTTTTTATCTTAATACACCTAGGTAAAGGTTTGCCGATGTTATTGAACTTTTCAAAGCACAAACTTTTGATTTTATTGATATCCTCTATTTTTTCTGTTCTGTTTCATCTATCTCTGTTCTAATCTTTATTACATTCTCCCTTCTTGTAGCTTTAAGTTCAGTTTATTCTTCATTTTCTAATTTCTTAAGTTATAAACTTTGTTGATTTGAAATCTTTTTTGTTTTTTAATGTAACTACTTATACCTTTAAATTTTTCCCATACCACTGTTTTCACTGTGTTTTGGTGTCTTATGTTTTTGTTTTCCTTCATCTCTAGGTATTTTCTAATTTCTCTTGTGATTCCTTCTTTGATCTGTTGGTTAAGAGTATGGTGTTTATTTGAAACAGCTAAATAAATCTTGGGTAAAAAAGAACACTGTCCATATAACAGAATTGCTACTTTATGACTTTTGCCCTGTTCTTACCTGCTGTCCTGCAAAAAGCCCTCATCTGATGAGTTTCAGGGAAAGCCTCTGCCAACTGTGACAGACTTTTCTCAATCCAGCTCTAGATACTAAGTGTCAGAAACAAGTGCCAGTGAAGCAGGCGCGTCCACTGGGAATTGGCAGTGTTACTGCTGGAGGTAAGGGTCAAGTTTCCTCTTGATGTTGTCAAAGGAATCGGCTCCAAATAATCAGCCTGGCCCTGTTCCCACCATGCCTTCCGTTCTCCTGAGGATACAAAAGGCTGAGCTGTAGCTGGGATCCTCCTGAGGGACAGGTGTGGTAGTTGTACCTTTCATTAGCCCTGCATTGTAGAATTGCCTAGTGGCTGCCAGAGTGATTGATTGTAATTCTGCTTTCAGCTAAAGGCAGCCTATAGTAACATTGCCGAATGATTTATAAACATATCAACAAATGGTGTTAACTCATTTTATCTCCTGGTCTTAGTGTCTGAAGATGTTCACCTGTTTTATGTGTACAGTAAGGCAGCATGCTAAAATGCTTTTGCTCAGTTCTGTATATTTGAAAATAGTAGTGTGTTCTCTGATGGTTACCTCCAGTGGCACCCTGTATGAAAAATAAAGACATATTGCTATTAAAAAAAGAGTATGGTATTTAATTCCCATAAATTTGTGATTTTTAAAATTTTGTGTTCTATTATTGATATCTAACTTTACACTGTTTTGACCAGAGAATATATTTTGTGTGACTTCTATTTTTTTAAATATATTGAGACAATTTCTGGCCTAACATATGGTCTACTTTGACAAATGTCCCATGTGCACTTGAGAATTATGTGCATTCTATTGTTGTTGGGTAGAGGGTTGGGCATGTGTCCATTAGATCTGGTGGTTTATTATGTTGCTGAAGTCCTCTTTTTCCTTGTTTTGTATATGGTTGTCCTATCCATTATTGATAGTAGTGTATAAAAATCTCCAACTATTATTGTAGGACTGTCTATCTGTCTCTTTAATTCTATTAATTTGTGCTTCATATGTTTTGATGGTCTGTTATTAGGTGCGTAAATGTTTATAATTGTTATATCTTCTTATTATAATAAATATTTTATCAATATATAGTGTCATTTTGTCTCTTATAAACTTTTTAGTTTAAAATCTATTTTATAGCTACCCTTCATCTCTTTTGGTTATTATTACACAGAATGTTCTTTTCTATGCTTTCACTTTCAACCTAGTTGTGTTTTTGGATCTCAAGTGAATCTCTTATAGACAGCCATATAGTTGGGTCATGTTTTTGTTTTGTTTTGTTTTTATGCTTTCTGAAAAACTCTGTCTTTTGGTTGGAGAGGTTAATACATTTGTGGTTAAAATAATTATCAATAGGAAAGGACTTATTTTGTCATTTTTCTGTTTGTTTTCTATACACCTTATATATTCTTTCTTTATTTCTTGCATTTATTTTGTGTTTAAATAATTTTTGTAGCGAAATATTTAAAATCCTTTTGTATTTACTTTTGTGCATATTCTTTAGCCATTTATTTTGTGGTTACCATGGTGACTACATTTAACATCCTTAAGTTATAAGGCTCAACTTTGAACTTACACCAGCTGGTCTTTATTAATATACCAAATCTATGCTCCTTTAACATCTCTGTCCCCATCCTTTTCAGTGATATCACAAAATTACATCTTTACAAAGTATTTGTCCAAAAACATAAACTAATAATTTTTAGGCATTAATGTTTCAAATTATATAGAAAACAAAATGTAGAGTTACAAATCAAAGTTTCAATAGTACTAGCTTTTTAAAAATTTTTTTATTTTAGCATATTACAGTGGTACAAATGTTTAAGATACATATATTGCCTTTGCCCCGCGGAAGTCAGAGCTTCAAGTATGTCCATCCCCCAGATGGTGCACACCACATCCATTAGGTGTGAATATACCCATCCCCTCCTCCACCTGCCTGACATCCGATGAATGTTACTACTATATGTGCACATAAGTATTGATCAGTTGATACCAATTTGATGGTGAATACATATGATGCTTGTTTTTCCATTCTTATGATACTTCATTTAGTAGAATGGGCTCCAGCTCTATCCAGGAAAATACAAAAGGTGCTAGATCACCATTGTTTTTGTGGCTGAGTAGAACTCCAGGGTATACATATGAAACTTCATGGTATACATATAGATTGCTGGATAAAATGGTAGTTCTACTTGTAGCTCTTTGTGGTATCTCCATATTACTTTCCACAGAGGTTGTGCTAGTTTGTAATCCCACCAGCAGTGTTGGAGTGTTCCTCTCTCTCTGCATCCATTCCAATATTTATTGTTTGAGGACTTTTCGATAAAGGCCATTCTCACTGGAGTTAAGTGGTATCTCATTGTGGTTTTGATTTGCCTGTCCCCGATGATTAGAGATGTTGAGCATTTTTTCATATGTTTGTTGGCCATTAGTCTATTTTCTTTTGAAAAGTTTCTGTTCATGTCTTTTGCCCACTTTTTAATAGCGTTGTTTGATTTTTTCTTGATTTTCCTGAGTTCTTTATAGATTCTAATCATCAGCCCTTTATTGGATGTGTAACATGCAAATATTTCTCCCATTCAGTAGGTTGTCTGTTTGCTCTTGTGATAGTCTTCTTGGCTGTGCAGAAGCTTTTTAATTTGATCAGGTTCTAGAAGTCCTAGCCAGAGCAATCAGATAAGAGAAAGAAATCAAGAGCATCCAAATGGGGGCAGGAGATGTCAAACTATCTCTCTTTGCTGACAACATGATCTTATATCTAGAAAATCCCAAAGATTCTGCCATGAGACTACTGGAATTGATAAACAAATGGAGCAAAGTCTAAGGTTATAAAATCAATGTACAGAAATTAGTAGCATTACTATATGCCAACAACAATCAAACTGAGAAACAAATCAAGCACTCAATACCCTTCACAATAGCAACAAAGAAAATAAAATACCTAAGAATACATTTAACTAAGGAGGTAAAAGACCTCTACAGGGAGAACTATGAAACACTGAGGAAGGAAAGTGAAGAGGATGTAAATAGGTGGAAAACCATACCATGCTCATGGGTCTGCAGAATCAACCTTCTTAAAATGTCTATACTACCCAAAGTGATCTACAGAGTCAATGAAATCCCTATTAAAATACCAACATCATTTTTTGCAGACATAGAAAGAAATAATTCTATGCTTCATATGGAACCAGAGAAGACCCTGTATAGCCAAAGCAATCTTAAGCAAAAAGAACAAATTGGGAAGCATCAATTTATTAGACTTCAAGCTATACTACGAGGCTATAGTAACTAAAACATCATGTTACTGGCACAAGAACAGAGATAGAGACCAAGGGAACAGAACTGAGAACCTAGATATAAAACCATCCTCATATGGCCATCTGATCTTTGACAAAGCGGACAAAAACGTATACTGGAGAAAAGAATCCTTACTCAATAAATAGTGCTGGGAAAACTGAGTAGCCACATGTAGAAGACTGAAACAGGATCTGCACCTCTCACCTCTCACAAAAATCAACTCACGATGGATAACAGACTTAAACTTAAGGCATGAAACTGTAACAATTCTAGAAGAAAATGTTGGAAAAACTCTTATAGACATTGGTCTAGGCAGAAAATTTATGAAGAAGACACCAAAGGCAATCACAGCAACAACTAGCTTCCATAACTGCCCATATATTTACCTTTGCAGAGAACTTTATTTCTCCATGTGGCTTTTAGCTGCTGTGTAGTGTACCTTCATTTCAACCCAGAGGATTCTCTATCATTCCTTGCAGGGCCAGTCTCCTGGTAACTGACTCCCTCAGTTTTTGTTGATCTGGCAGTGTCTTAATTTATCCTCACATTTGAAGGAGAGATTGCTGGGAATAGGATTCTGGTTGACAGTTTTTGTTTTTTGTTTTTTTGTTTTTTAATATGTTGAATATATCCATCCACTGGCTTCTGGCCTGTGAAGTTTCTGATGAGAAATCTGTTAATAAAGTAACTGATAATCCCTCGTGTATGAATCATTTCTCTCTTGACATTTCAAAAGTCTCTTTGGCTTTTGACCATTTGTCTAAAATATGTCTTGGTGAGGGTTCTTTGAGTTCATACCATGTGGAGTTTTTTGAGCTTTTTAGGTATTTATATTCATGTTTTCCATCAAATTTGGGGAGTTTTAAGCCATTTTTCTTCAAATATTCTCTCTGATCCTTCTCTCTCTCTTCCCCTTTGCAGACTCCACAATGCACGCATGATGGCTTGGTGCTGTCCCTCGGCTCCCATGGGCTCTGCCCCCTTTTCTTCAGCCTTCTTTCTCTCCTTAAACTTGATAATTTTTGTGGTCCTGTCTTCATGCTCACTGATCCCTTCTTCTGCCTTCTCAAATCTGCCTTCAAATTCCTCTAGTGAATTTTTAACTTTCAGTTATTGTGCCTTTCAGCTCCAGAATTCCTTTTTGGTGTCTTTTTAGGTTTTTCAGTTTTCTGTCTTTATTAATATCTTCCTTTTGTTCCTACATCATTTTCCTGACTTTCTTTTGCCCCCCTTTAGTTCTTTGAGCATCCTAAAGGTAGTTATCTTAAGGTTTTGTTTAGTTGATCTGCCATCAGATCTTTTCAGGGACAGTTTCTGTGTTGTGATTGATTGATTGATTTTTGAATGGGCCATATTTTTCTGGGCCTTTGTATGCCTGTGTTTCTGTTGTTGTTGAAAACTAGATACTTAAATCTAATAATGTGCTAACTTTGGAAATTAGATTCTCCCCTTTCCCCAGGCTTTTTACTATTATTATTATCATTATTGTCGTAGGTTCTCAGCTGTCTCTGTGCTGAGGGTCTTCCTGACACATAAACCTAAAATCTTTTTTTTCATGGCTTTTCTGAGCCTGTACCTTCCCCTGGACATTTGTAGTGACTTTAATTTCCCCCCACATGTGTGGTGGCTTTTGAATTTCCTAGTATTCAATTTCTGGCTCCCAAAAGGGGAAAAAGAGAATATAAAAGGAAATAATGGCGCCAGTCCTTTAAGCCCCCTGGAAGTCATGTTAGCCAAAGAGGAGGGGCCTCAGCCACTAGGGAGGTGCACCCACAGTGGCCACTGGCCTCTTTGTCTGCACCTGTATGGTCAGAGCAGCAGTTAGTGATCAGAGCACATACCCCTGATATTTGGAGGATAGGATCCTTTTTGATAACCCTAGTTCCTGCAAGCTGTGTGCAAACTGGCCCAGGAACACTTGCACAGCTGCCCACCATGAGGCAGAGGTGTAAAGGGTGCATAGCTGCTACTATGATAAGAGCTAAAATTGATCTAAATCAACTGCAACTTACCATCCACACTTTCTCATGGAAGATGCAAGCCTTCAATAGATTCCAGAGTTCCAAGATAGTTACATCAGACAGATTCTGCCATTGGAATTGTTGTCTAGTGGGGAGAGAGATTTCTGCTGTTTCCCACTCTGCCATCGTCCCTGAATCCTCTATTCCATTACTTCCATTGAGAAAAATTATGATGTTTTGCATATCAATTCAAACCACTAACCAAAGTCCTAAACCAAAGTGCACATACAGAAACACACATGTATACCTACCTAATAAATAATGAAGTTAGTGTTAAGATGCAAACAGTTAAAATATTGCTTTTGGATCATTAATTAACATGATAATTAGCAAATGTTTACTTTGAATTCAGTAATGTGACTTTGCTTAGCATTTGCAACATACCCAATGTACGTCAAAAGGTTATTTAAAATGGCTAAAGATGATTATCCTGTTAGACCAATTGTATTCAGAACTCAAAACTTCCCCACACATCATTTTGTTTAAAATGTTGTGTGGGATTTAGGGAATCTAAATACAAGTTTTATCCTTATAAATATCAACCAAAGTTTGCTATATTGGAGATACACATACTCTATGAATTTTCATGTTCTACCTAGAAAATAGTCATAGGGAAGATGTACCTTAAGATATGACTGAATAGAAAAACATATTTTTATTTTAGACCCTTGATCTGCTTTCTGAACAAAACAAGGAATTTTATGTGCTTTTAGTACCCAACAAATCATCTGTCCCTGTCTATTTATTATTTCATAATATTTTAATTTTACCTTTCCTTTAAAAAAATTCTATGTTTTTAGCTATAATGAGCTAATTAGATATTATAAAGAAGTTTACAAATTCTTCGCTTTCTACTGTTTCTTACATTTCATTTATTTCTCTGGGTCCCTTCACTCTCTTTTAAGGAAAGTTTTCTTGCTGATAAAATGCTTTGTCTTCGTATAATTGAAAATGTCTGGACTTCGCCTTCATTCTTGAATGATAGTTTAGCTGGGTATAGAGTTAACACCCTCCACTTCTGCATTTCTGGCTGACCTCTGACCCTAGAAAACAACCCAAACAACAGGTTGCTTGGATTTCTCTGAAGGCTGCAGGACGCCCCAGGAGAGGAGAGCTAAATGTTCTCAGCCCTACGCCTGTGGCTTCCAAACCTCTTCTAAACTTCACTCTAGACCCTTCTCCAGAGCGCTGCACAGTCCCCAAGTAGCATTCGGTTCATGCGCATATAGATCTGCTTATTACAGCGCTTTCACAGTGAGGTGAGGGGTCAAATTACAAGGTCAAAGAGAGCATGGACATGTATTGAAGAGATGCAATGTGTTCTTGGCAACAATCACCATTGTGTTTAAAAAAATGTGAACCAGTCCCAAGTTCCAGCTGTTTTCTCTCCTTGTTTTTTCTCTCCCTTTCCAAGATTAGCTCCCCTTGGATTTATATATTTCCACTCTCAATTTCTCCTCACTTATCATGATGCATCTTTCTTCTGTTCAACAGATTTCTCTCTGATAATCCTTCCTACTGAACTGTGGATTGGAGCTGATAATTTTGAGACTAAAGTTACTTCATTGTCTCCTGGACTCTGTTGCTACTGAGAAATCCACTAATTGTCTTCATGGGTCTTTCTTCTCTGGCAGTTTTAGAAACTCCTTTTCTTCTGGCATATTCTCCCTGTCTACCCCAATATGACTAGACTAATTTTCATTTATCCTGTTTTTCATTTCTTCCTTCAATATGGAACATTCTTGGTGGGTTTTTCAACCATGAGTTCATATCTTCAATTGTTTTCTCTTTCGTGCTGTGTTCTAGGCAGGCATGACTTAGTTTTGTCTTCTGATTCACTGCATTTTCATTCTTTTAAAGAGAAAAAGGGTAGGACGTTTATCCCAACCTTCAAGAGCTTTTTAAAATTTTGAGGGCTATGCTTGCCATTTCTAACACTCCAAATTTCTTACTTTTTAGGCACACACATTCCTAGTACTTTCCTTATTTTTTTTAAAGCAGACACATCCTTAATTTATCTTTCGGAGGATATAAAAATATTTATATTATATCTGTGCTGTGCTACTTCAGTACTCAGTAGTGAATACCGATTGTTGAATTTGTTGCTTGGTTAGTATTGATTTCCGCTGTGTGGTCAGAATTTTATTTTGAAATACATCTTGAAGAAATTTTACTTTTTCTCTGTGACCACCCCAGATGTGACGCCTTGCTATTGCTCTTGCTACCCTATCCCTGTGGCTTCATGAGGGCCACCACTTCCTACGTGGACAGCCTGTTGGATTTCCTTTCCCAGAGTGACACTCATTCATCTAAAATCAAGTTCTTAAGGCGGCAGTGGGTGGGCCAGGTCCTGGCACAATGCCTGCCACCGCCAAGTAGCTGGGTATGGCCTGTGTCACCAGCTCAGCTTCAGCAGCTGCCTACCGGCAGTTCCTACAGTAAGCCTGGCTCTCAGCCTGCCACCTGCACAGCAGGCTCATGGCCTGCAGCCTCTGGAGAGTCAGAGCACACGCCCCTGTCTCCACTTCTGACGGCTGGAGGCCTGTGCCTGCTGCTTGCAGTTTCACACCCAGTCCTGTTGTGTTTCTCTCCCATTTCTGATCCACGAAGCTATACCATCTTGTCTATACTTTGTTTTATTTTTTGCATTGCCTATTTGTTAGGTTGGCCTTGAATCTCCCAATTTTCTAATAAGAGCTAAAGATCAATCTGGAGCTCTCCCTACTCTTTGTCGTTTCTGTCCCAAACTAGCAGGCTCCCTGCCGGGACTCTGTTTTTCACCAACACCAGAAAAAAGCCCAGAAAGGAAATGCAAGTTTTAATCTTTACCTTCCCCAGCTCACAGCCTTTAAAATCTGTTTCTACAGCCTAAAGTGTTCCTGAGAAGCTGCCAGGAGCAGAAGCAGCAAGAAAGACAACTTGACCACTTGCCACTGCCTGCTAATTACTCCACAACAATTACTATTTTCTCTTTGTCCCCATAAAAGCAGCCAGCCACTTGGCCTCGCTGCTGGCATCTCCCTGCTTTCTTTGGGATGCCACGCCGTCCGTCTGCTCTCTCCTCCCTTTCTCTCTTCCTTTCTCTCTTCTCATTCTCTCTGTCCTTCTAAAGGACAAACTAAACTTTGCTTTTATATCTTAATCTCTGTGTGAAAAATATTTCTCCCCCCGCGACGTGAGCACCTACCAAGCTTTCCACCCTAACACTAGTGACAGTATTTCTAAAGGAGTGGGGCGTAAAGGGTGATCTCACAGTGCCATCCTTGGAGGATATTGGTCCCTCTATTCTGAATGCATTGAGAACTCCGCCCCCCCCAAACACACGTACACACGCGTGCGTGCACACACACACACACACACGCACCTGCACACACTCGAGAGGAGGGGCTTGCAGGGTTCCCTGAGTTCTTCACACCAAGGGTTTGGGTTTGGTAACTGCGTGATTCTGGTCAGTGCCTCATTCACAAGCAGAGCAGGACAACAGGATGCACAAAGTTCAGTGTGACCTGTCCCCGTACATTGAGAAGCAACTCGAAGTCCTATATCCCGCCTCAGAGGGTGGAGAAGGAAGTGCAAAGGCAGCCTTTTTCCCTCCGGCTATCAGCAAAGGGGTGCCTCATGCCTGGTGTTGACTGCTGCTCTCACTGCCCATGTAAGTGGTGAGTTGTGTGCTATAAAAAGCAATCCATATAAAAAGTCACTGAATTGCTTATTGAATCTGGAACATTCCTGCTGATTAATGTGAAAGCTTTTTCCTACTGCAGCTTCGTGTATGGATTTGAAAAATAGAATGTGTTCGGTTTTACATTGTATAAAGTATTCTAAAAAAAAACTCCTTTAAAAAATGTCTTCAGGTGTGCATTTAGAACACACAATAAACAGCAAATAAAAAGGACAATATTGCCCAGGAAATTAAAGTTGACATATTTGTTATCAGTTGCTATTTATGACAGGTTAGAAATCTGTTCCTTTTTATTTGTGACTGTGTGACAACCCATAGTCTAGTTCTTTACTTCCAGCCTAGTCCGAGGTCTGCATCAGGAAGGACTGAGCTCCTGTGTGACTCTGCCAGGCTGCGATTGGTGTGATCTTCTTTTGTAGCCTGGGGCCAGCCAGGTGGGGTCTGACCTTTAATAGTCACCATTCCCAGGCAACAGAGGGCATGTAGTTGTTCATTTTTCAGGACTGATTGTCTGAAAATACTACTGTCTTTCGAAGTTACACTGCAGATGGAACCTGGGCCAAGTTCTTTCCGCAGCAATAACCAGTAATGGAGAAGTGAGCTGGGTGCAAATAAATGGAATCTAGCATCACGGAAGTGCTAACTCGTGGACAGCTTGCTAAGGCAGATCAAAGAACACAGAGGCCCGCTTCCCTTATCTTCTCTCCTAGTCTTCCAGTTCACTTATTCTAATAATCCCACAAACAGCCCCTAAACCTCATTTAGATCTCTGCCCTGCGGGCCCCATACACAGCTCCCCCCACAGTCGCCTCTGCCTTGCTCAGGTCAGTCTATCTTGCTGTCCTTGCCTCATCCCTGGAAAATGCCTTTAACACCCTCCCTCTGTTCTCCTCTTACCTATCTAACTATTCCAAATATGCATCTAATTACCTAGGCTTGTTGGGAAAGAAACAAATCAGTAATGTCTAGTTTTACCTTTAAATTCTTGACTTCAAATCTCAGGTGAGCTCTCAGACTGCCAAGTGCTTCTGCTACAGGCCTAGTGTGCTCGTCCTGCGTACGCAAAGCAGCTTCCCACAGTCCTCCGTCCTCCAGTACCGCCTGCTCCCTTTCCCTCTTGATTTTAGGCTGAGACTTCACCTTATTCGCCCATGAGCCATGTGGGGCAGTAAGATAACATTCCTCCACTTTCACTACTGACCTGCTGTCAGCACCTGCTCCGCCTCTCGTCTGTTTCCTGGTATGATGGAAACTCTGCTCCCTCCACAGGCCCAGGCGCCCTGCACTGCAGTTCTGAAAGCCTTCCGCACACCTACGGCTCTCTGTCAACATCCCGATTAGACTTTGCTCAAGCAATGACCTACTCTTTGCCCTTGTTCAAAGAAAAATGTTAGGCAAATTAAATTTAACAGAGTTTAACTGAGCAAGGAAAAAACAATTTATTAATTGGGCAGTCCTCAGAACCACAGCGGATTTCGAGACTCAGGCACTGTTGTGTGGCTGGGGAGAATTTGTGGACAGAAAAAGGAAAGTGACATGAAGAAAACAGAAGGGAGGTGTAGGAACCGTCGGGATTGGTTACAACTCGGCATTTGCCGTATTTGAACACGGTTTGACCCATTGGCCCCCAAGAGTGGCTGATGTCTGGCTGCTGGGACTGGCTAAGGCTCAGCTACTGTGATAGAAGCGCACTTCTAAGTCAGGTTCCAGCGGCTTACCTGCTAAGTTAGGTTACAGTGCGTGCGTAAGAGCTCATGTGTGCTAGTACAGAGGCCTTCTCAGGCCAGATGCAGTTTGGGTTAACAATTCTCTCCTTTTGGTCAGCCTCTCATTTTCAAAGATTGACCAGAACTTTAGGTATTGATGCCATTTTCTGTCGCCATTATAAGTGAGTTGTTGGGTCTCACTATAGAATTCACAAGTCTTTGGTCTCAGTATGGAGCTCGCAAGTCACAGCTTTGAAACAGTTGGATGATTTTGCGTTCTTGCTGACCTCATTGAAGTGAGACCATCCAACTCTCGATGGATGGATGGCTGCACGCCACACACTGGAGACTTGAGAGGGTGCTTGCTATACGCCAGGGACTATCATGGTGATTAGCTAGAGGAAGTATCAAAATACCAGATGTTCTCCTTAATAAGAGTTCTTGTGAAACAACTGAACCAAATCAAAAAAGTCAAAGGTCAGGCAATACAGGCAGTTCAACATTATCAATGTCTAACTGGTCATGGTCCTTGTTTGGTGTGTGATAACACTTAAGGGCTGTAGTTCGCTGTAAAGTGGCCTAACTGAAGGAAGTTTCCATTTTCACTGTCAGCCTAGGGACACAAGTCTTGACCTGGAGACATGCTAGAAGAAATAGAAAGATTAGAAAACCTAGGAAAGCCAAGTTTCCCATCCGGTTAGGATGCCTACAAACCAGTTGTTGGTTGCTCCTGTAAATACAACATATGTTCCTTTCTCTTGGAGATTTTCTTAATGCATTTGGTGGCAATGTCTAAGAAAACAGCAGTATTGGCCACCTTTTCAATTAAACTTTCTGTAGTAACAAAATCAGGGCCAAATACAACATTCAGTTTTGTTTAACACCAAATATAGGCCCCGAAATTGAGCAAAAAAGAGGATCTAAAGCTGCACCATGTTCCATTAAGTGTTTTTGGTAAACACATATTCATATATCATCTACCATTTGGAGAGTGCCTTCTACCCATCTCAAACACTGAGATATCTCATTGGCTACAAAATCCAAGATTTTTCCAAATTTATGATTAGCTTTAAATTACATCAGCTGGTACCCCACTATCACCAAGAGTGAGTCCCCAAGAAGTCTCTGGAGTATTTCCTCAGTGAAAACTAGCTTATTTTTATCCATTTCAAGGCAAGTGCCAGCTTTGGTTATTGGCCATTTTGGTCTCTGATCATAGAAGCTGTTATGAGAATTTTCATGGGAAGTTATTGAAAGGCAAGAGTGAGCTAGGCCAAGTAGCAAGATCCAAACCAACAAAGAGGTGGAGGAGAAAGACAGATTCTCCACAGACCCAGTACAGGCTGTAGGGATTGGGAGAAAGGGCCACCTAGTCACACTTGAGCAGGAATCAGTTAGATTTGTTCACCCATAAATCTTTGTAACTTCTCAACAAGATCCAGTGGAAAGTGTACCTTTTTCTGGCCCCTTTATAGCATAATGTAAGGGTGTATGACCATATTTAGTAAAACGAGAACCTACTGGATTTAATCCACTGACATGTTACAAGAAATTACTTGTACCCACATAGGTAATTCCCAAGTCTTGAGTTTGTGGTGCCTGGAAGCACAATGTACCTTTTGCAGGTATCAGTCAGAGTGGTTTTCTACATTTGGAAATGTTCAGGTTATTAACTGAAAAGTTATAGTGTTGTTTCTAGTGAGTGTAGAAAAGCAAATAGCAGAGATATTTAGAACATCAAGGACAGCTTTTCACTCTTCCTTTGGAATTTCAGGGTGACTTTCATTGGGAACACAGAGAAGCATTGGCATCAGTGAAACTGTTTTCTGATTTTTTGGCATTAGCCTGAAAATCCAACAATTGCTCTGGGTTTGTGCTAGAGTCTAAGCTCAAGCTAAAACCATCCAATGATTATGGTCCCATGAATTTTCCTGTTGGGAAAAAAAAAGAGGATTAAAGCATCAGGAAATGTGGAAAAGAGAAAAAAAGCATAAAGTTTTCATGATGATAGAAAAGTCTTGATCTGTGATCTTGGGAAAGGATGCCATCTGCTTTGGGGGGAAATTTTCCTGGTCAGCTTTACCTTAAAGTCCGCAACAGGTATACAGTTCCAGGATTCTGAAGTGGCCCTTTTGAATTGTGAGATGTGGACCCGAGGTTCAAGGCCTCAAAGCTTCACTGCAGTGCAGGTGGTGAGAACGTGGTATGGTCTTTTCCAGTGAGGTTTAGGAGAAATCTTCATCTGATGTTGTTTCCAGAAGAGCCACTCTCCAGGTTCTGGGTCATGGTGAATTTGTTTGTTTCAAGATCAGTTGACACATCTTGAAAAGCTTCCATTACCTGGTGAAAGTATACTTTGGCATAATGCATTAAAGCCTTGCAGTATGTAGTCATTTTAGAGTTTAGGAGAGCAACAGATGTATGTAGTTCTAACATGAGGGACATAGGCCTTCTGGTGACTATTTCATAAGGGGTTAACTTACTTTTCTTTTTTTTTTTTTGAGACAGAGTCTCACTCTGTTGCCTGGGCTAGAGTGCCATGGCGTCAGCCTAGCTCACAGCAACCTCAAACTCCTGGGCTCAAGTGATCCTTCTGCCTCAGCCTCCCGAGTAGCTGGGACTACAGGCATGCCTGGCTAATTTTTTTACATATATATTTTTAGTTGGCCAATTAATTTCTTTCTATTTATAGTAGAGACGGGGTCTTGCTCTTGCTCAGGCTGGTTTTGAACCCCTGACCTCGAGCAATCCTCCCGCCTCGGCCTCCCAGAGTGCTAGGATTACAGGTGTGACCCACCGCGCCTGGCCAACTTACATTTTTTGATGGGAGTGTGTCTGATTGCCATTAAAGCCTGCAGTAGTAACTTTGGCCAAGGCAACCCAATTTATATAGTTAACTTTGCCAATTTTGATTTTAATTTGTCATTTGTTCTTTCAACCTTTTCAGAAGACTGATAGTGATAGGGACAATGGTAGTGTCATTGTGTCCTTTATACCTTATTTAACTGCTTTATAACTTGCCCAGTAAAATGAGTTCCCCTTATTGCTGGAGATTTTTTTCCAGGGTTGTCCCATAAAGGAAATACATTCTCTAATCATTTTTTGTCTACTGTCACAGCATCCACTTTCCTACATGGGAAGGTCTCTCCCTAACCAGAAAACATGAAACTATTACAAGAACATACTGCCATGCCACTGGGAGTGGCAACTGAAGGAAGTCTACCTGCAAATGTTCAAATGGTCCATCAGGTAGGAGAAATACACCATCTGAAATTTGGATTATTTTTCCAGAATCATTTCAGAAATTTTGGAGCAGTCACTCCACCAGTATTTTTTCACAATTTGAATCATTTTGTCTGTTCCATTATGAGTTGTAGAATGTAGAGCTTTTAACAATGGAAGCTTCAAAGACTTAGGAAGGACCAGGTGGTGTCCAGGCCCTCTGTGATTCCACACTTAACGTTGAATTTACATCCTTTTAGATATCAGTTGTGTTTTTTCAAATCATGTGCATTTCACTGTCCATTAAATAGGTCATTGTAAAGGAGGTAACTTGGTATTAATCTTACAGAATCCATTCATATTACACATCCTAACTGTTTTAGCATTGGCTGATCTAGCACAAAAATGTGCTAAGGCATTCCCTTAATATTCAGGTTCAGTTTTTAGGTATAAGCTTCAATCTTAATAATGGCAATCTGTGATGGTAACTGAACAGCAGGAAGGAGTTCATCTACTTGAAGTCCATTTTTGATATGTGTCCCATTAGAAGTGAGAAACCCATATAGTTTTCATAACATGCCAAAATCATGTGCTACTCTAAAAGCATATGTGATATCTGTAAAAATATTTACTGACCTGCCCTGAGCTATATGACAAATTTGGGTAAGAGGGAAAAGCTCTGCAGATTGAGCTAACTTACATTGAGGAAGAAATCCCTCCTCTATTAACTCATTTTCGGTGGTAACAGCATGCCCTGCCTGATATCATCCTCCTGAGTTTTTGGCAAATAACCTGAAGGAGCTCATGAAATTTCACCCCAAAATATGACTCCTTGGTATAAAGAGTAGTTTGAATTAAAGGCCCTTGGAAATCAACAGGTCTTGGAGGGGGCTTTCCCTCTATCCCCATAAACCAGACAGACTCATCAAAAAGAACAATTGACTTCCCTTCCCCTCCCTGTTATCTCATATATTCCAGAAAAGAAGATCAATAAACAACCAGACCTGGCCCAAATCATTTTAAATATAATACCTGTCTCTCAGATTAATTTAATTTGCAAAGAGAATAATTTACAAGTCAATCTGATTCCCTCATCCATCCATCCTCCCTGGCAACCGTTTATTGCCCCTAAACAGAATTATCTATATTCCTCATCTCCCAACCCCTCTAAAAGGAGGGTCTAAAAATTTCTACACCCCCTTGGGACACTGGGTAATCACTGTGATTCTCCCTGTGCTCATGGTAAATAAATCTCTTTCTCTTATTAATCTGCATTAATTGTGAGTTGATCTTTCAGTGAACTTTTGGGGGAAGGGGAAGTATTAACTCAGGATTACCCAGCAGAGCATTTCCAGCACTGCACTTACAAAACTGTGGTCTTCACCACAGTCAGGCAGAGTTAACAGAGTAGCAGGGTTAAGTACATTGCAGTGTTTTAAGTGGAGCTTAGAAGGAGAAGGAAGAATTATTTCATAAGATATTAGTCTACTGATTAAAGGGTGTTCAGTTTTTTTGGAGTTTAATAGACTTTGCACACCAAGTGGGACCTGTAAATTAAGTGCATTTCCTAAAACCAGCTCAGAGGAAGCTTCTCCCTCCTCAGGGGCTGCTGCTGCTGCTGCTGCTGCTGCCTCTAAACGGAGGCGCTGTGCCTTGGCCGTGGGGTCTGAGCGCCAGCCGGGATGCTCTTGGGCCTGTGTGTCCCTCGCTCCTGGGCCTGGGTGTCCCGCGCTCCTGGGCGGGAACTCCTCTTGCCGATTGTTACGCGCAGGAACAAAGGAGGTGAGAGGTTTATTGTAATTTAGATGTCCCACAGCTGGGGGCTGTTGTAAGGCCAGTTTCATTTGGCTGAAAATCTGCTCATGACTGTCTTCCTAAGACAAAGGCTCTGGGACTGCATTTTCCTGAGTTCATATGATGGTGACACCACTGAGGAACATCTCAGAACCCAGAATCTGCAATATCCTGCGACTCCAGAAAACCTCTTATTTGTCCGGCCTACAGGCTGAGAAAAACCCCCGAGTACCTTTCATCTTCTCAGCTGAGAGGGAAATCCCTTTAGCGGCCAAGACATGTCCCAAATAGTATATTTATGTCCCAAATGGCATATTTATAGCCCGGGTGTACTGCTAATTTTCCCAAGCAAAAGCAAATGAGCATTGAGTCCCTTCATGAATTGGGATGCTAAAGAAACCGGAGCAGAGGTCATTATTGGGAACCACTTAGAACTAGCTGGTACATTAGATAATAAAGGACTAAGGTTTGGGACTACAGGAGACCTTAGTATTACAATTTTATCACTTACTTGTAAACTTTGAACCAATCTCCAACCTCTTTCATTTGGTGTCTTAACTGGCAGGACTGGAGTGTTGAAAGGGCCGTGGCATGGAATTGTCATACCCATCCTTGCCCATCTACGTCTTCTGTGACTGGTGAGAGCCCTGGCGTTACTTGTGTTTTAGTGGACATAGGGGTCATTTAGGCAAAGGTTCAGAATGGTGTATTTGGACTTTTATGTGTTCCACACTTTTAATTCTTCTTATAGCAGTTGAGAAAGAGGCCCATAAACATTCAGGGATTTTATGAAGGAGGGGAGTATCACAGACCTGAATTTCAGTCTCATCCGTTTCTGCCTGCAGAGAACATACTGGTTCCAGGTCAGGGCAGTCAGGCGACTCTAATCATTATTTCTCCCTCTGAGGAGAATGGATAGGCCCTTTAGCTTTGCCTGGGGCAGTCGTCCTGCCCTAGCAAGTTTATTGGAGCACTATCAAGTAGTAAAAATGTATGTTTTCCTGAAAATGGCCCCAAAGTCAATTAGACAGTTTCAGATATGGGGCCCTCTTGAACTTGATTTGAAATCCCCACCACAGACCCTTTTACCCTGAGGGATATGTTGGCTTATTGAAGTGGGGTTCTCGGTAGCTAAGTTTACCATTCCCCACTGACTTGCGCCTTCGCTTCTCCATGTCCACGTGAAGCCACAGCAGGGAGCTGTTCACTGGAGAGTCCTGGGAGCTGCCTCAGCGCTGGTCAGCATCATCCCAAAGTAAAGCATTTCTCATTCTAGAAGCTTCTGGTTGTGACTTAACATAAAAAAAAGAGATCCCTTTGGTGTCACCTCCTATAACTATTATAATTGGAGAGACACAAGCTTGTTTGTCTTTGGGCTTTTTTTCCTTGTTCTAGAGTCCTCTCAAAATGTTCAGTAAGGTCACCAATTCAGTCACATCTGTAACCTCCCATCCAGGTTTGTGTTTTTTAGCTAAACTGCTAAATTCAGGATGGAGTCCATTTCTAAATAGAGCAGTTAAGCTCTTCTAGTCCCTGCAGGAAATACTCCTTGCTGTACTTTGAGTCCAGAATGTTCCACAGTTTTTCTAAGCACGTTCTGTGATCTGAAATTGGTTCCATTTATTTCCCACAAGATTGTAAGATGGACCAATTTTTTGTGGAAAAAATTTAGGAGTTAAATTTAAAAGGTTTTCAGCAATTTCTCTAACCCCGTTTAGCCCTTCTTGTGAGGGTCTGGATGACGTTCAATATCCTCAGGGTTGTCCTATTCTGCAGCTGCCATCTGGTTTTGAACTTCACCAGAGCCTAATAGCATGTGAATAAATTGGTAAAGTTCAACGAGCTCTGGATCATAAGCTCCTGTGAGGATTATGAGTTTCTCAGTAACTTTTTGAGGATTTCCCTTGGACCAAGAAAGCCCTTGCAACGGCTTTTAGGCTGTGGAGTGAGGTGGTTAGGGCAGGAAGGCCTGGCTGGCCCGAGGGCTTGCTTTGTGAGGCATCTGCCTGATTTCTCTTTTCTCATCATTGTGGGGATGAAAGGGTAATTTAACAAAGAGGTTGGTGGACTCAGAGTCTGTAGGTAGAGACAGATGGAGAGAAGAGACAGTTGGGTTAGTTCAGCCAGAGTGTAAGGCAGGTCCTCAGTCCATTGCTTAAGCTTTCCATTTGCTTTGTGCAAAGAATCTTTTGAGGAGGCAATTTTTGATTTGATTAGTCTTTTAGATCCTTCTGCATACTAATTAAAGAATACATCCCATAGTTTTTGTTGGGTTTCTGACCCCCTTTTTTCTAATATGCCTCACAAATAATGTTATTCACATTAAAGCTCCCCCATTGTAGCCATTTTAATTATAAGTTTTCTCTAGTTAATGTAACCCATTTTTCAAAAAGTGCACCCATTCTGGGCTCACAGATTTTATACAAAAAATTAGCTGGAGTCCAGAAGGTGGCATCTCAGACTCTTTGGATTGAGATGAACCATTAGCAAAAAAAAAAAAAAAAAAAAGCCCACCTGAGTCCAAGGCCTCTAACTGAATCCAACCAACCTAATTATTGAATCTAATTTGATCCTGCACCCAGTCCAGTCTAAATATCACTCAAATAAACTTGGAGAACTCAGAACACAAATTACTGGAGCTCAGAGTCACAGAAAAGCCCCCGACTCCCAGTTACCAACAACAGGAGCAGCGAGCACACTGGCTCCGTGGGCACCGTACCTGGCTGCCTCGTGTCCCTGGGGCTGCTGGGGTTTTGCTTCAGATCCCACTGCTGATGCCAGATCTGTTAATAGGAAAGCTTTAGAAAAATAAATTTAATAGAGTTTGAGCAAAGAAAAAGTGATTCACAAATTGGGCAGCCCTCACAATCACAGCAAATTTAGAGACTCCAGCACCGCCATGTGGTTGGACAGAATTTGTGGGCGACCAAAGGAAAGCAGCCTGCAGAAAGCGGACGTGCCGCTCAGAAACAGCTGGACTGTGTGCAGCTTGACGCTTGCCATATTTGAACACAGCCATGAGTAGCTGCAGTCTGGCTGCCGGGATTGGCTGAGACGCAGACATGGCGACAGAAGCGCACTCCACAGGCCTGCGGTTTGCTTGGCCACTCAGATGATAGCTCATAAGAATGAACTCAGGTATGCGAGTATAGAGGCTTTCCCAGGCCAGACTTTATTTTGATTTAGCATCCTATAGCATCAATTTCTACTCCTGTGCTGGGTCAAGTATTGTTCATCTTAACAACAAACCATCGCATAACCCCTCTTCCTCCCCAGCCACTGCCAGCTGCCTAGCCCCCGCCTTTGCATACATGCCTGGGGGCATCTGGACAAAATGGAAATCTTGACCTCCAACACTTTCCACTTTTCCTTTTCCCAACTTTCCCATCTCAGATCAACTCTGGCTCACTATTTGCTCAATCACCCCAATAACAAAGTTTCATTGCCCTTTTCCTCATGTTTCTGCTAATACAGTAGCTAGCCTTCTTGTGGTGTGATACAAAGTATTTAAGTTTTGAAACTGTGAAGAACAGAATCCAGATCTCAGCTACTCCATTATCATCTGTGCTGTCTCAGGCATATTTCTTAACTCTTCCCAGCCTTTGTTTCTTACCTGGAACTAACTAATGACAACAGTGGCCCTGCAGGGTTTGTAGTTGCAAGAAAAGAACAAACCCCTAGTAACAATGCCATCTACACCTTGGCCAACCTCACACCCTTTCCTTTGGAGTTTTATATATATATATATATTTTTACTTTAGTGTATTATGGGGGTACAAGTGTTAAGGTTACATATATTGCCCATGCCCCCCTCCCCGCTCGAGTAAGAGCTTCAAGCATGTCCATCCCCCAAACGTTGCACATCTTACTCGTTGTGGTTGTATATACCCGTCCCCTCCTCCCCCCTCCCACCCTCCCGACACCCAATAAATGTTACTCCTGTATGTCCACTTAGGTGTTGATCCGTTAATACCAATTTGCTGGTGAGTACATGTGGTGCTGGTTTTTCCATTCTTGAGATACTTCACTTCGTAGAATGGGTTCCAGCTGCATCCAGGAATATACAAGAGGTGCTATATAACCATTGTTTCTTAAAGCTGAGTAGTATTCCACGGTATACATATACCACATTTTATTAATCCACTCATGAATTGATGGGCACTTGGGTTGTTTCCATACCTTTGCAATTGTGAATTGTGCTGCTATAAACATTCGAGTGCAGGTGTCTTTTTCATAAAGTGGCTTTTGATCTGTTGGGTAGATGCCCAGTAGTGGAATTCCTGGATCAAATGGTAGATCTACTCGTATCGCTTTGAGGTATCTCCATATTGCTTTCCACAGAGGTTGCACTAGTTTGCACTCCCACCAGCAGTGTAGGAGTGTTCCTCTCTCTCCGCATCCACGCCAGCATTTGTTGTTTGGGGACTTTTTGATAAAGGCCATTCTCACTGGAGTTAAGTGATATCTCATTGTGGTTTTGATTTGCATTTCCCTGATGATTAGAGATGTTGAACATTTGTCATATGTTTGTTGGCCATTATTCTGTCTTCTTTTGAGAAGTTTCTGTTCATGTCCTTTGCCCATTTTTTGATAGGGTTGTTTGACTTTTTCTTGCTGATTTTCCTGAGTTCTAAATAGATTCTAGTTATCAGCCCTTTGTGAGATGTGTAGCTTGCAAAAATTTCCTCCCATTCTGTGAGTTGTCCGTTTGCTCTCTTGACAGTTTCTTTGGCTGTGCAGAAGCTTTTTAATTTGATCAGGTCCCATTTGTTTAGTTTTGTCGCTGTTGTGATTGCCTTTGGGGTCTTCTTCATAAATTCTTTGCCTAGGCCAATGTCTAGGAGCGTATTTCCAACATTTTCCTCTAGAATTCTAATAGTTTCACACCTAAGGTTCAAGTCTGTTACCCAGCGTGAGTTGATTTTTGTGAGAGGTGAAAGGTGTGGGTCTTGTTTCAGTCTTCTACATGTGGCTATCCAGTTATCCCAGCACCATTTATTGAATAAGGATTCTTTTCCCCAGTGTATGTTTTTGTCTGGTTTATCAAAGATTAGTTGGCTATATGAGGATGGTTTTATATCTGGGTTCTCTGTTGTGTTCCACTGGTCAATGTCCCTGTTCTTGTGCCAGTAAAAAGCTGTTTTAATGACTATAGCTTTGTAGTATAGTTTGAAGTCTGGTAAATTGATACCTCCTATTTTGTTTTTATTGCCTAGGATTGATTTTGCTATACGGGGTCTTCTCTGGTTCTACACGAAGCGTAAAATTATTTTTTCTATATCTGTGAAAAATGATGATGGTATTTTGATAGAGATTACGTTGACCCTGTAGGTCACTTTGGGTAGTATAGACATTTTAACAATGTTGATTCTGCCGACCCATGAGCATGGTATATTCTTCCATCTGTTTACATCCTCTGCTATTTCCTTCTTCAGTGTTTCATATAGTTCTCCCTCTAGGGGTCTTTTACCTCCTTAGTTAAATATATTCCAAGGTACTTTATTTTCTCTGTTGCTATTTTGAAGGGAATTGAGCCTTTGATTTGGTACTCACTTTTACTGTTGTTGGCGTATATGAATGCATCTGATTTCTGTGTACTGATTTTGTATCCTGAGACTTTCCCAAATTCTTTTATCAGATCAAGGAGTCTCTTGGTTGAATCCTCGGGGTTTTCTAGGTATAATATCATGTCATCAGCAAAGAGTGAGAGTTTGATCTCTTCTGCTCCCATTTGGATGCCCTTAATTCTGCTCTCTTGTCTGATTGCGGTAGCGAGGACTTCCAGCACTATGTTGAACAGAAGTGGAGATAGTGGCCAACCTTGTCTTGTTCCAGTTCTAAGTGGGAATGCTTTCAATTTTTCCCCATTCAGTATGATATTGGCTGTGGGTTTGTCACATATGGCTTGTATCATTTTTAGGTAAGCCCTGTCTATCCCCATTTTGTTGAGCGTTCTTATCATAAAAGGGTGTTGAATTTTGTAAAATGCTTTCTCTGCGTCTATTGAGAGGATCATATATGGTCTTTGTTTTTGCTTCTGTTTATATGGTGAATTACATTTATAGATTTGCATATGTTGAACCATTCCTGAATCCCTGGTATGAAGCCTACTTGGTTGTGATGAATTATTTTCTTGACAAGCACCTGGATTCGATTGGCTAGGATGTTGTTGAGAATGTTTGCATCTATATTCATAAGGGATATTGGTCTGTAGTTTTCTTTTTTTGTTGCATCCTTTCCTGGTTTTGGTATCAGGGTTATGTTCACTTCATAAAATGTGTTGGGGAGTATTCCGTCCTTCTCGATGTTGTGGAGTAATTTCTGCAGGATAGGCACCAGTTCTTTGTAGGTGTGGTAAAATTCGGGTGTGAAACCATCTGGTCCAGGACTTTTCTTTCTAGGAAGGTTTTTGATTGCTGTTTCAATTTCAGTACTTGATATTGGTCTGTTCAGGAATTCTATTTCTTCCTGGTTGAGCCTAGGGAGGCTGCGTGTTTCTAAGAAATTGTCCATTCCCTCCACATTTTCCAGTTTGTGTGCATAGAGGTTTTTGTAGTATTCATAAATTATATCTTGTATCTCTGTGGCATCAGTTGTAATTTCTCCTTTACAGTTCCTGATGGAGCTTATTAGAGATTTTTCTTTTCTGCTTTTCATTAGTCTAGCCAATGTTGTGTCAATTTTGTTTATTTTTTCAAAGAACCAACTTTTTGTTTTATTAATCTTCCATATAGTTTCCCTGTTGTCAATTTCGTTTAGTTCTGATTTGATCTTAATGATTTCACTACTTCTGCTGGGTTTGGGGTTGGTCTATTCTTCTTTTTCCAGCTCTTTGAGATGATTCATTAGGTTGTCTATTTGTGATCTTTTCGACTTTTGGATATAGGTATTTAGGAAATAAACTTTCCTCTCAGGACTGCTTTAGCTGCGTCCCACAGGTTTTGGTAACTTGCGTCACATTTGTCGTTTAGTTCAAAGAATCTTTTGATTTCCATCTTGATATCCTTGTTTATGAAGTGATCATTCAGCAGAAGGTTGTTTAGTTTCCATGACCTTGTGTAGAAATGAGGACTCCTGTTAGGATCGATTTCTACATTTATTCCATTGTGGTCTGAAAAGATACATGGCATAATTTCTATTTTTTAAAATTGTTTGAGACGTGCTTTGTGTCCTAGGATATGGTCAATCTTAGAGAATGACCCATGAGCTGATGAGAAGAGCATATATTCAGTAGTTTTGAGGTAGAATGTCCTGTAAATGTCAGTCAGGCCCATTTGTTCTAGGGTTCTGTTTAAGTCCATTATTTATTTTGTTGATTTTCTGATTGGAGGATCTGTCCTGTGCTGTGAGGGGGGTGTTAAAGTCTCCAACTATTATGGTGTTGTTGTTTATCCATTTTTTTAGATCCAGTAGAGTTTGATTTATGAATCTGGGTGCACCAAGGTTGGGTGCATATATATTTAGAAGTGTTATGTCTTCTTGTTGAACTGCACCCTTCACCATTATATAGTGACCTTCTTTGTCTTTTATTACTTTTGTTGATTTAAAAACTATGTTATCTGTAATCAGCACCACCACGCCAGCTTTCTTTTGGCTTCCATATGCTTGAAATATTGTTCTCCACCCCTTTACCTTTAGTCTAATTGCATCCCTGCAGGTTAGATGTGTTTCCTGAAGGCAGCAGATACTTGGCTTGTGTTTTTTTTATCCATTCGGCCAGCCTATGTCTCTTGAGTGGGGAGTTCAAGCCATTCACATTTATTGAGACAACTGATAGGTGGGGCAGATTTCTGTTCATTATGTTGTGTTGAACTCTGTTGCTTTGTTTTCTCTCTTGAGCCATTGTAGTGCCTGGGCTTTGATCTGTAGCTTTGAGTAGATTTACATTCGTGAGTGTTTATCGTGCTGATCCGTGGGTAACGCTGTTTTGAGTACTTCCTGAAGGGCTGGTCTTGTCTGGGTGAATTCCCTCAGTCTTTGCTTATCTGAGAATGTCTTGATTTCTCCTTCATATACGAAGCTTAGTTTTGCAGGGAATAAGATTCTAGGCTGGGCATTGTTTTGCTTCAGAAGAGTGAGAATGGGGCCCCAGTCTCTCCTTGCTTGTAAAGTCTCAGTAGAGAAGTCTGGTGTTATTCCAATTGGCTTTCCCTTGTACGTTACTTGCTTCTTTCATCTTACAGCTCTTAGAAGGGCCTCTTTAGTTGACATTTTGGTCAGTCTGATGACTGCATGTCGTGACGTCTTCCCTTTTGCATTGAATCTCCCAGGGGTCCTCTGAGCTTCTTGAACTTGTATATTGAGATTTTGAGCAAGGCCTGGGAAATTTTCCTCTATCACATCTTCAAATAGCTTGTCCAACCCTTGAGTGTTTTCTTCTTCCCCTTCTGGTAACCCTGTGACCCTCACATTGGGTTTCTTCACATAATCCCACATCTCTTGTAGGCTTTGCTCTTTTCTCTTGTTTCTCTGCTGTATCTCTGTGACTGATTTATTTAATTGGAAGTTGTTTTCTTCAGTCTCTGAGATTCTTCAGTTTGATCTACCCTGTTCTTGAGGCTTTCCACTGTATTTTGTAGTTCCCTGAATTGATTCTTCATTTCCAGGAGTTCGGTTAAACTTTTCGTCATTGTATCGGTTTCTTTAGTGAACTTTTTTTCCAGGTCCTGGAGGCTTTTCGTGGTTTCTTTGTGTTGGTTATTGAGTTGTTCTTGCAGGTCGTTGAATTTTCTTATGATCCACATTCGGAATTCCTCTTCTGTCATTTTGGTTGCCTGATTTTGGTTGGTGTCTGTTTCTAAGGGGCGGTGCTCCTCTTTGGGGGTGTGGTTTCCGTTTGGTTCTCCATATTTCCGGAGTTCCTTCGCTGATTTCTTCCCATGTCGATCAGTTGTTGCTTCTTTCCTTTAGGTTTTTGTTTGGGTATTCACAGGCCTTGTTTAGTTTCTGAGCCGGTAGGTGGTGTCTGTGGGTGAGATTTGACCACTCCCTGTATGATGAGTCAGTAGGTGTCATGAAAAGGGTGTGCAGGCTGTCCTCCCTGTCAGTAGGTGGCGCTTGCTCGGAGGAACAGGCTACCCTGTTGTTTTTGTGTCCTGTAACCACCTCTTGTTCCTGTAGAGAGGCACTCTGGTGCCTCAGGTGGTGGGTGGGGCCCTGGGACTTCTGGGTGTGTCCTTTGCTCCCCCTCAGGGAGGGCTGGTCTGGGGGTGAGTCTGGGAAGAGCTGGGTGGGTAAGCCCGCCCTCCGGCACCAGCAACGCCGTTAGCAGGGGTCAAAGTTCTGTTCTCTGCTTCCAGGCAAAGCTGTCAGGGAGGGGCTGGAATGGCCCTGCTCAGTCAGAAAGTCTGCGTGTGGGGGTGGGGCTAAGACCCACAGTCTGTAGCGGGCCTTGCTTCTTTCCACCCTCCCCAACTCCGCAGCTACTCCTGGGCCTCTGCCAGCAGGCCAGACATCACACCACCAGGCCTCCCCTGGCTGTGATGCTGGCTGGAAGGTTCCCTGCGCAGGAACGCCACCTGGGCTGGGCGCACGGCCTCCCTTTGGGGGGAGGGTTGCCCTCTAGGACGCTGATCTGCCCCTGAAGGCACACACACCTCAGTAGGCTGTTCACGTATATCCCTTCTGTGCCCTGGGCAATGCGACACCAGGGTGCACGGGATCTGGTCTCAGGTCTGACCTCTGGGCCCCAGAGTTCAAACTGTATCCCCACCAGGGAGAGGAGTGCCAGTCCCAATTCTCCCATGGGGAGCCCAAGCTGGGTCTATGTCTCTCAGCCTCAGGGTCTGCCCCGTTCTCCTGGGATCACCGTGCCAGCAGCACCTGGGAGGGCTGGCGGGTAGGGAGCTCACTGTCTGAGTTCCCCTCAGTAAGCTGTAGGGCCACAAAAGGGAAGGTCTCGTTCCCTGGAGGTGCCTCTGGCTGGTGGCTGTATTGTCTCTCTCGGCTGCTGTGGATAGGGTGGGGGAGGGGAGAAGGAGGCAACATGGCGCCTGCCACGCGGCTCGGTTCTGTGCACAGGGAGGTGCCCCGAGGGAGTTGGGAGCCTGGTGCCGCGTCCACTATTGGCTTACCGCTCACTGGTGGTGGCCATCTCTGGGCTGGTGCCCGCAGGTCTCTCCACCCACTGGGGAGCCCACCAGCAGTCCGAGATGCAGGGGAGGGGAGAGTTAATCACTGTGCCTCCCCTTGCCGCTGGTCTCCGGGCCACTCTGGAGGTCTCTGCTTCCAGTTCTCCTCCCCAACCTCCTCCCGTGGAGTCTCCTGTGGTCTCAGGTACCCCTCCTTCTGACCCTCCTGCGATGTTTGCTCGTCTTTTTGCTTCTTTCTTCTGATTTCTCCTAGAGTCTGTCTTTTCTGCAGAGACACAGAGTGCTTACCCAGTATCCGAAATGGGTCCAGAAGTTTATATACCTTCATTTTAGAGTGGAGGGGGAGATGAGGAATTGAGCATATTCTGGCAGTAAATGATGACTAGGGAGGATGGATAGATCCTTGGGAGGATGAATGGATTGGAAAAGAGATCGACTTGTAAATAATTCTTTTTGGAAATTAAATTAAATTCTTTTGGTATTATTAACAAATTTAAAATAATGTGGGCAGGGTCCGGTTGCATTCTTGATCTTCCCTCCGGCAGTATATTGAGATAATAGGGAGGGGAAGGAAAGGCAGTGTCCTTTTTGACGGGTCCGCCTGCTTATGCAGGTAGAGGGAAAGCCCCTTCCCAGGCCTGCTGACCCCTAAGGGCCTTTAATTCAAACTACTCTTTATACCGAGGAGCCATATTTTAGAGTGAAATTTCCTGAGCGCCTTCAGGGGCATGCTCCGTGTCTTCATTCACGAGACACCCACTCATAAAAGAATTATGAAGAATCCCGAGGTGGTGACACGGAGCACTGCGGGCGCCCTTCGGCCGGCTGGCCCCACGGGTACTGCACAGGCCCGCCCAGGCAGCCGCGCGCAGGCGCAGTGCGCAGTCACGGGCGACGGGCGGGACCGGAAGCGGAGGCGGGGCCTAGCTCCCGTCGGCATCCGGTGGCAGCACGCGCGGCGCCGCAGGGTTCCTCACGGGCCTGTGAGCGGGCAGCTCGGGTTCCGCCCAGGACGGAAGAGGCTTCCCGGCGGAGGGCGAAGGGTCTGATGTTTCGCTGTTTTCCTTCGTGGAGGCAGCGAGGCTACCGCAGACTCTGGGGCCGTGCTGGTGGCGCCCGGCCTGCGGGCTGCGGGCGCAGCGGGCTGCGCGGCGTCGCCTGTCTGGGAGCGGAGCCGGCTGGGAGTTTCTTCCGCGCGGCGTCTCGAGGGCGGGACGGGCGTGCGCCGGATTTGCCGGCCCTTCTCCCGCCTCGCGCCAGGCCGCCCTGTCCACCGGAGGCCCGGGCGCCCCGCACGGAAGGCGCGCGAAGGCCGCGTCCGCTCTCCGTAGCGCGCGGCGTGGGACCCAGAGCCGCGCCGCCCGCTGTGCGTCTCGCCGCCGGCCGGCCCGCGCCGCCGGGCCACTCCCAGGCCCGCGCCGCCGCGCACCGCAGGGAGCAGGTGCTGTGTGGACGGTTCCGTTGACAGAGGGGGAAAGACGCTCCAGGCAAAGCGAACAGCCGCGGCCTGAGCGCCGGCGCGGGTGGCGGGTGCGGGGAGGCGGGGCCGGGTGCGGGGGGGGGGGGCGGGGGGGGGG
>VSMD01075058.1:0-25249 GCA_008750895.1 Mirza zaza
AAATTTCCTTTTTTTCTTGAGCTTTTTTTATATGGGTCTCAGTTTTTTAATTAGTAGGCTGAATATGGTAGGCTTTACTAAAAGTTTACTAACCTGATGTTACTACTCAGATACAATATGATGTGGGATTACAAACAATAGGAGCTTTTCACAGAATTGACTTGAGATGATTTGACAGCATAAAATTATTAAATCTAATTATAAGAATTTTCAGTCTGGAAGAGACTTTTGAGGAATATCCAAGTTCTCAAATTTTAGAGAAGAGAGGCCAAGGGAAAATGGTTTGCCAAACTGGCATTGAATTAGGGACCTCATTAGAATCAGAACTATAATCTCTTGATATCTGGTCTATTATTCATCTGATTACCTGTACTAAGTTGGATAGTGTACCTCTGCAAATTCATGTTCAACTTGGAACTTCAGAATGTGACCTTATTTGGAGTAGCGTCTTTGCAGATGTAATGAAATTAAGATGAGGTCATATTTAATTAGGGTAGGCCTCCATGACTGGTGTCCTTATAAGAGGGGAAAACAGAGACACACAGGGAGAATGCCATACGACGACAGGGGCAGAGATTAGAGTGATGCAGCTGTAATCCAAGGAATGCTAAGGATTGATTTCTGCTACCAGAAGGTATAAAGGGGCAAGGAAGGATTCTTTCCTGCACCTTTCAGAGGCCCTGCTGACCCCTGATTTTGGACTTCTAGCCTGCAGAACTGTGAGATACCCAATTTCTGCTGTTTTAAGCCACCTAGTTTATAGTACTTTGTTATGGCAGCCTTAGGAAACTAATACAGTATCCCATGCTGCTGCTTTTAGTATAAAGACATTTTTCCCTGAATATCATTGAAAAATTACATAGAAAGTTACATTTTTCGTAACTGAGGGAAATAGCTTTTTCTGCTGGGTATGTCAGTCTTAACTTTTTAATTCTTCAGTGTGCTTAGCTATACTTTGGTACCATTTCGGAAGTTACAATATTGTTCATTCTGGGATTTTCAAGGAATTATGTCACTAGGAGATTTTGCTTTTATTTTATTTTTTTAAGGAATAATTACTGGTGGCAGGTATACGAAGTGTGTGTATGTAGCTTATGGATTTTCTATTATAAGATATTCTGAAATATTCTACTCTTATTTTCAGATTGCTGAAGCTAAAGGAAATATTTAAGTCTAAGTTTGGATCCATTCCCAAGTTTTATGTTCGAGCACCAGGAAGAGTCAATATAATAGGTATTTCAAAAGTTCCTTCTCTTAATTTTTTCTTCCTTCTTTGGTAATATCTAAATTTTTGTTAATATATTTCTTTCTTACTTTTCCCCCAAACAGAATATTTCACATACATCTTCTAATATTAAGCTATGCTTTTGCATAAGGAACACACTTTAATCTTTCTAATCCATATTAACATTAAAGTTGTTCTGTTTTTTTTTGTTGTTGTTGTTGCTTGGGCTACAGTGCCATGACATCAGCCTAGCTCAAAGCAACCTCAAACTCCTGGGCTCAAGCGATCCTCCTGCCTCAGCCTACCGAGTAGCTGGGACTACAGGCACATACTACTGCGCCTGGCTAATTTTTTCTATTTTTAGTTATTTGGCTAATTTCTTTCTATTTATAGTAGAGACAGGGTCTTGCTATTGCTCAGGCTGGCCTCGAACTCCTGAGCTCAAGCAGTCCTCCTGCTTTGGCCTCCCAAAGTGCTAGCGTAGCCACCGCGCCTGGTCTTGTTGAGTTGTTTTTTAAACTTATAAATTTGTTAAAACACAGTTGTTAACATTGTTTTCCTGGAAAATGAAATTATTTTACTATGTTACAGGTTAAAATTTTAGACTGTCAAAAGTAGTTTTGATGGTTTTAGATTTACTCATTAGGTTAGTAGAACACTGGGAAACCTTACAATTCCTTGCTATTAAAAGTGTGGTCCAGATTTTGCAGGTCTTCAAGATATATTTATCTTTTCCTTTGCTTTTCCTGTGAAGCACTTTGAATTTTACAACCTCCTAGTGGTAACTAACACAGCCTTTTAACATTTTGTTTACTATCTTTCTGTCAATGTCCATATATATATAATAATCGATACAGTTGTAATTAGATTGCATACCATTTTTATCTTGTTTTTTCACTGAATATATTGTAAATATTTCTATGTGTTTTAGTTTACTTTCTGCTGCTATAACAGAATGCCACAGACTGGATAATTTATAAATGATAAGAGTTTATTTGGCTTATGATTCTGGAGTTGGGAAGTTCAAGATCATAGCACCCGCATCTGGTGAGGGCTTTTTGTTGAGTCCTTCCATGGTAGAAGGGCAGAAGTACAAGAAAGCGTGCAAGGCAGAGAGAGGATGGGGGCTGAAATTCACCCTCCTACCAGAAACCCAGTCCTGGGATAATTAACCTTCTCTGGAGACAGTGGTGGCATTAATCCATTCATGAAGGTAGAACCCTCACGACCTAATCATCTCATAAAGGTCCCACTTCTTAATAATGTCATACTGCCAATTAAATTTCAATATGAGTTTTGGAAGGGACATTCAAACCATAGCACTATGTTTCTGTATAATGTTCATAATTATTATTTTAATGACTTCATTCATAATAGCTTACTGAGTTAATATTTTATAATTTACTTAATACTTTAGTCTCATTGTACATAAAGTTATTTCTAGATTTTTACTCTTTATAACCAGTAGTTTGATAAAAAGAAAATATTAGGTGAGAACAGCATTATTTATCATTTTATTATTTCTGATTTTTTTTTTTTTTGAGGATGGAAAGGAGAAGTATTAAATAGGTAGAATAGAGGTTGTACCCCATTTCATGGGACTTAGTAAGTTACTCATTTTCCACAAAGGGATCTTGAACTTAAAAGTATAGACTTGTAAGGTCTTTGACTTAACAATGATTTGACTTATGATTTTTTTTTTTTTTTACTTTATGATGGGTTTATTGGGATATAACACCATCATAAGTTGATAAGCATCTATATTTATTTGTACTTTTGATCAGCAAGATTGTTACCAATACCATCTATGGAGCATAATTTTGAGGTCTTTTAGAACCCATTTCGCTAGCTTCTGTGTTTATCCTGGATCAAGCTCAGCTTTAGAAATATATGTACTTTACACATAGAGTTGTTTTCACCAAGTTGTACCTTGTTATTACTTAGATATAACTATATGAGACCCATTATTGGGGTCATTGTGGGGATATTATTGAGGATATTGCCCATGATATCAAATGCTGTCCCTTTGAAGATGCAAAGGAGAATTTTTGCTTTTGCTTTGACAAGGATATGAATCGTAGATTAATATATTACAGTAGACACTAGCTACATGTGACTATTTAAGCTTAAATTAATTAAATGAAATAAAATTTAAAATTTACATGCACCAGCCACATTTCAGTGCTCACTAGCCACCTGTGGGTAATGGTTACTGTTTTTGATAGCATAGATATAGAACATTTCCATCATTCCAGAATGTTTTGTTAGACATTCTAACTGCTGGGTGGTCTAAATGTGTGGTTTGGCTGCCAGGGAGATCAGGAAGAGAAGCTGCCTCTGGTGGTTCCTTAAGTCTCCCTCAGCCATGTTGTTTTTGGGAGTGCTCTGGGTGGCCAGTTCCTGTCTAGGTCCAGAGCGTAAGGGTAACCCTTAAACTTTGGAAAACATCTCTGGCATTTATGTGTTTGCTTATTTAGGGCATACTTAGTTAATATTTGAGGGGTTGAGTTGACTCTTATTTTTTTGTCATTCCATTTTTGCTTTTCCTCATGTCCTTTTTTCTGTCTCAAATACTTGTCCTCTATTTCCTAGTCCACATGCCCAACTTCTGCCTATTACTTAAGACCCTGTTCAAAAGACCCTGCAGTAGAAGATGGCCTGAAAGTTATGCTGTCCATTCATTTTTTTTTTTGAGATAGTACACTATAAAGTTCATTTTTGCATTAAGCCAGACCATTACAAAACTTTGTGTTACAAATGCAGCATTTGGCCTTTGGAAGAATTGTTTTAATAAACTGTGCAATTTTAGTACTGCTTTATTTTCTATTTGAAGGATGTAGGAAGTCAACCACATAGAAATCAGTCTTCTGTAATTTTTTTTTTTTCTTACTTGCAATCAAAAGAGCACAACTAAAGCAAAATGACTCATTTGGCCAGGGAAATTAAAAGAGAATTAATTGGTTATATATATGTGGTAATAAGGGAGATAAAGGATCTTATAGTAACAGGAACCAAAATGCAACTGGGCTTCATGGAAATGAACTACATCAGAGGCAGTGCTAAAGAACTAAGCAAAAATTTTTGAATTTTCACTCTAGTTTTCTGCCATTAGATGGTTAACTATCCACTTTGTCTTTGCTTATCTTTATGTATTTTCTTGCTTTTCTTCACACCACCAAATGTGTCTGTTACCCTATACTCTGGAGATTTTCTTTTTGATGCCTTATAAATTAGGATCTCTTGTTTGTGGCCCTCATTGGACCTGTATCTACATCTTTGTGCATCCTTCTAGTTTAATTTCTATCAATATCAGCCTTATCCACTTCACACTTCCTAATTTAGATTCATGAACAAATTATATTCTTGTTTGGATAGAGTTTTCATAATAAACAGGCTGTTTCTTAATTATTGGCCATCTTAAGAATTTCTTTCTTTCACTGGTTTTCATCAAGGATGGTGTTTGCTATGCCCAGTTTCTCTTTCTGTTAATAGTTGAAATTATTCTACCTATAGCTTTCTGCTTAAGGAAGCTATATTGCATTGTGCTTTGTGCAGAAACAGGCAAGGTTGGGAATCTGATTCAAATGTGGCCTATTCACAGAATACTATGGTATCATGAACCTAGTTGAGAATGGGGCATATTCAGAATGCTGTCCCTTTCATTTCTTAAGGATAGTTTTTCTGGGCTATCCTTATAGTTTTATAGGCTGGAAGTTTTTTTCTTTGAGCATATTGACTATATTTTCCCATTCTCTCCTGGACAGCAGCATGTGACATTTTGATTTGTTTAACAGATGGCAAGGAAGAAAAAGATGTAAGTTGATGTATGTAAATGTATAATTTTTTTTTTAACAGGGATAAAATGAAGGCAATAAATGTATAATTTTGATGTAGAGGATTGAGAGGTTCTTGTGAGGGGACCCTCTCAATATTGTGGGAGGAGTTGACAGTATAAGAAGAGAGTGGACATTTCAAAATAGCAATGTAAGGGATAAGAGAAGGGAAATGACTGGAAAAACAAAGGTTTTGCTGGGTTGTAGTGAGATCCTGCTCCCTTCCTGTCCCTCAACCAAGGTATTTCTATCAATTTTGACAAAGTGCAGGAATTATTAATTCTCAGAATTAACAGCACTGCAGTCTTCCAAATAGAACCTGTGTGCTTCCTTAGAGTTCTGCTTATTTGAAGGTGTGTTTTCTACTTGTTTTGTATTATTGCATTTTTGAAGGAAGTTCAGGAATAGATATCTTGGAAAACCACTTCTCCATCTATAATTGTCAATCCATAAAAAAAACTTTATTATTCCTCTTTAAAGGATAAATTAATGTAGAAAAAAAGACCTATTATCTGTAATAATATATAGAATAATATTTATTTAAAATATAATTATACCATTGAATTATCTTTTATTCATTTTGTATTTCTTAGTTGATTAATACCTGCTGTAGGAACATTCACATATAAAAACTGTACTGGGGAAATATAAGTGAGCTGGCTCAGCCCATCTGTCTTGCCCATTTGTTATTTTGTGTTTAAATCTTATGAATAACAACCTTAAGTTTAAATGCTAACTTGAATAAAGCACGGTATAGTAGCAAAAAATTCTTATTTATGATTTGCAGAAGAATTAGAATAAAAAAGAGAAGAGAATAGTTTTTTTCATATATTTCCTTATATATAAAAAGTGCAGATTAAACGTTATTTTTCTAACTTCTTTTTCTTTTTCCTAGATGTGTCTAGCACATTCAATACAATTTATCAGTCCCAATCTAATTTTGTTGGTATTTGGTTAAGCCTCAAATATAAATGGAGCAAAGTTCTTACCTTCAGTGAGCTCATTGGTTAGTAAGGAAGTAATTGGAACTCAAATAACATTAATATATGAAAGAGTATACTAAAGGCTTCAATTGTTCACATTTAAAAAGTCACTACAAAAGGGCAACAAAGAAAAGAGATATTAATTTGCTTGATGCGAATATAACTCAACATGTAACATAAATATTTGAAGATGATCATTATGAATTAGAAAGTGGGAAAAAGACCCATAAAATTTAAAGAAGTCCAGAAATTAACAAAATCTAATAACTAACATATTTATGGCTAGCAGAAGTTTCTGGCTCAGATATCTGGGGGAACAAACAAACTGAATAATTCTCTGCCTATAATATTTTCATTTTCTGTTAAAACCTTACTTGTGCCAACTTCTTCCTGTATGTTAACTTACTTGAAGTTTTTTTGTTTCTTATACCAGCAATGATTAAAAATGGTTTCTTTTTTTCTCTAGGAGAACATATAGACTACTGTGGATATTCTGTTCTTCCTATGGCTGTAGAACAAGATATGTTAATAGCTGTGGAACCTGTGAAAACACATACTCTACAACTGGCCAATACAAATCCATTGTATCCGTAAGTATGTAGGATTACTAATGTGTGTGTCATGTGTGTGTATGTGTGTTAATGGTATTGTGTTTCTACCTGAATGAACTCTTTAGGAGACATCAGAATTACAATTAATTGTTTAATTTATTGCTATTTTGTTCCTGACATTTAAAAGAATTTAAGGCTGCTATTTAGTGCTTGTTCATTTTGTTCATTTGTCCATTCATTTAAGAAACATTTACCAAAGACTTACCATGTACTAGACATTGTCTTAGATACTGGGTTATACAAAAATGAAAATAACTCTGTCCTTGCCCAGAAAGTATTTATCATTTATTGATCTAACCATTTCTAGCAAAGTCAGGTCTATTATTTTCCTTTGTTTAATACTAGGGTACCTTCTAATTCTCTTGTTCTAGTGCCTTACTACGCTTCATTATTATTTGTTTATTCACCAGCCTTGCTCAGTAGATTGTGAGCTCTATGACTTCAGTCATTTTTGTCTCTCTTCTTTAACGGCCTAGCCTCAGTGTAAAACAGTCTTGTGCATAATAGATATGTTTCTGGTACATATGCTTTATCAAATTAAGAAAGTTTTTTTTTTATTTTGGTAAGATTAAAAAGTTTATTAATGGGTGTTGAATTTTATTAAGTGTTTATTTAATATTAAAGATCAGTTTTTTAAAAACATGGTGGTTTACTCTGATGGGTTTTCTAATGTTGAACCATCTTTTTATTCCTGTGATAAACCCTACTTGCTTATAATGTGTTACGATGGACTTGATTTACTAGTTACAAAAAAAAGAATTTGACAGATAGTTGGCACATTATATTTTTGGCTTACTGTTCATTGGAAAGTTTGCCTGCAATAATGTTTATTTAGTCAACTAATATTTTTGATAAGGCACTATACCAGGTATATAAGATACAGAAATTTTTTTCTTTTATATGGAACTGATTGTATATATTTTTTCCTTTTCATTTTGCATGGTTGTTAATATATCTTATGTACATTTTGGATCCTTTAAAGAAAACTGTACATTATTTGACATTTTGTGTTGTGTTTTGCAAACATTTTCTTCCAGTCTGTGGCTTGGATTTTCATTTCCTTTATAGTATCTTTTAAGGTAGAAAAGATTTTAATTTTATTGAAGTCATGTTGATGTTTTTTCTTTCATAGTTTGTACCTTTTAATTGTAATCAAGAAATCTTTCCAAAACACCAAATCAGTAAATTTCTTTTCATATTTTATTCTAGAAGTTTTATAGTTTCAACTCTAGCGTTTAGGACTATATTCCATTTTGCGAGTGTTTTTTTTTTTTTTTTGTATGTGGCATGAGATAAGGGTTGAGATTTATATATTATTTTGTATATGGTTATCCAATTGTTTCCCTTCATTTATTGGAAAGATTATCTTTTCCCATAAAACTGATTCAGCAGGTTTGTCAAAAAACAATTGAAAATATATGTATGTATCTGTTTCCAAATACTATTCTATTCCATTAATGTATTTTTCTATATTTATCCAATACCACACTATCTAATAACTGTAGCTTTATAAGAAGTTCTGAAATCAGTTAGTCTAAGTCCATTAACGTTATCTATTTCAAAGTAATTTTGGTTATTTTAGGTCTTTTGCATTTTCTTAATAATTTTAGAACCATCTATTCAATTTCTATGAAAAAGCATGCTGGGATTTTGATTGAGATTGCATTGAATATATCTATCAATTTTGGGAGAATTGAATCTTTACAGTATTGAATCTTCTAACCCATGAACTTGGTATATTTGTCCATTATTTAAGACTTCCTTCAGTCTCTGTCAGAAATATTTAGTTGTTTTCAGGGTACATGTTTTATATATCTTTTGTCAAATTTCTAAGTATTTAATATTTTTAAATTGATATGTACTTGTACATATTTATGGGATACATATATTTTATTAGTGCTTAGAATATGTAATGATGGAGTCAGGGAATTTAGGATACTCATCACCTGGAGTATTTATCATTTCTATGTGTTGGGATGTTTCAAGTCTTCTCTTCTAGTTATTTTGAGATATACAATATATGGTTGTTAACCATAGTCACCCTACTCTGCTATAGAACATTAGAATTTATTCCTCTATCTAACTGTATTTTTGTCCTATTAACCAAGCTCTGTTCATCTCCTCCTCTATACTTTTCCCAGGCTCTGGTGTCTATCATTCTATTCTCTACCTCTATGGAATCAACTTTTTAAGCTCCCACATATGGGTGGGACCATGCAATATTTGTCTTTCTGTGCCTGCTTTATTTCACTTAACATAATGACCTCCAGTTCCATCATGTTGCTACAAACCACAGTATTTCATTCTTTTTTTTCCCTGTCAGCTCTTTGGACAATTTGCATGGAGTTTATCCTTTTTTATGGCTGAGTAGTATTCCTTTGTGTGTATATACCACATTTTTTAATCCATCCATCCATTGATGGACACTTAGGTTGAGTTCATATCTTTGCTATTATGAATAGTGCTGCAATAAATGTGGACGTGCAGATGTCCCTTTGGTATACTGATTTCTTTTCCTTTGGATAAATACCAAATAGTAGGATTGCTGGAGCATATGGTAGTTCTATTTTTAGTTGTTTGAGAAACTCTGTACTGTTTTCTACAATTACTGTACTAATGTATGTTCCTACCAAAAGTATATGAGTTCCCTTTTGTCCACATATATATCAGCATATGTTATTTTTGTCTTTTTAATGATAACCATTCTAATTGGGATAAGATGAGATCTCATTGTAATTTTGATATGCATTTCTCTAATATTAATGTTGTTGAACACTTTTTTCATATACCTGTTGGCCATTTGCATGTATTCTTTTGAGAAATGTGTATTCATGTCCTTTATCTATAGTTTAATGGGATTTTTTTTTTAACTGTCAAGTTGTTTGTATATTCTAGATACCAGTCCCTTGTTGGATGAATAGTTTGCAAGTATTTTCTCCCATTTGACAGGTTGTCTCTCCACTTTATTGATTGTTTCTTTTGCTGTGCAGAAGCTTTTTAGCTTAATATAGTCTCATTTGTCTGTTTTGGGTTTTTTGCCTGTGCTTTGGAAGTCTTAACCATAAAGTATTTTCTAGATCAATGTCCTGAAGGGTTTCTTTTCTTCTAGTAGTTTTATAGTTTGGGTCTTCCTGTTTAAGTCTTTAATCCATCTTGAGTTGATTTCTGTATATGGTGAGAGATAGGGGTCCAGTTTTATTCTTCTGCATATGGATATCCAATTTTCCCAGTACTATTTATTGAAGAGGAAATCCTTTCCCCAATGTATACTCTTGGCACCTTTGTTGAAAATCAATTGGCTGTGAATAGGTGGATTTATTTCTGTGTTCTCTTTCTATTCCATTTGTTTATGTGTCTGTTTTTATACCAGTACCATGCTGTTTTGGTTTCTACAGCGTTGGAATATATTTTGAAGTCAGTGTCCCTACTGTTGGAGGCAGCAGGGTTGCTGCCATTGACTTGCACTTTGGCCCTGGTGCTTTCAGCCAGCATCAGTGGCAGTTCCTTGTGAGATAGTCTATCCTCAGGGTACCTGTAAATGCATGGTGGCCTCACTGCTGGAGTTGGTAAGGTTGTTGCCAGTGGCTTGTGCTTTGACACTACTGTGGCAGCCAGTCATGGTGGTGGCTTCTAGTGGGGGAGCCTGATCTCAGGGCATATGAAAATGTTCAATGGCCCATTGGTAGGAGTAGCAGCGTCACTGCCAATAGCTCCTGATTTGGCCCTGGCAGCAGTAGCCAGCAGTGGCAGTGGCTGTGAACAGGGGATGTCAGTGGGGCTCCAGAGATGTTGAGATGCAGGGGCTGTTGGGCCCTATGGCAGGATGCAGTCTAGTGGGGGTTGGGCTCTCAAAATGGCCATGTGTAGCTACTTGGACTTGGTGTGTGTGGGACCCAGTGTGAGCTACCTCTCTAGAGCAATGCTGTTATGTGGTCTCCAGGTAGGTCCCTATGTTAGTCTTGGGGCCCGCATTGGTCTTTGGGTTCTCCCATTGCTGGGAGTGCAGGAGTTCTCAGTGGGAATGTAGACTGCTGGGGTCTCTCACTTACCCTTTGCCCTCATTGGGAAGCCTCTCTGGCTCCCAGTTGATCGCATCTGAGCTGTCTGTCTTGCTTCCTTCTCCTTCTTTGCCTTTGGTGTTTCCTGTCACTTCTCTGTTGAATTTCAGCATTCTGTCTTAGATGATCATCTACTTGCTATTTTTGCTCTTCTTTGTGGAGGAGGTGAATACCAGATGCCTCTAATTAGCCATTGTCTCCTCCTACTTCATATGTTTTTCTTTCTTTTTTTTTTTTGAGACAGAGTCTCACTTTGTTGCCCAGGCTAGAGTGAGTGCTGTGGCATCAGCCTAGCTCACAGCAACCTCAATCTCCTGGGCTCAAGTGATCCTCCTGCCTCAGCCTCCTGAGTAGCTGGGACTACAGGCATGCGCCACCATGCCCGGCTAATATATATACATAAATTTAGTTGTCCAGCTAATTTCTTTCTATTTTTTTTAGTAGAGATGGGGTCTCGCTCTTGCTCAGGCTGGTTTCGAACTCCTGACCTTGAGCTGTCCACCCACCTCGGCCTCCCAGAGTGCTAGGATTACAGGCATGAGCCACCATGCCTGGCCCTTCATATTTTTTTGATGCTAGGGTTATAGTGTAAATGGTCTAGCCCAGTGCCAGAACAGAGGGTAGATACTGGACAAAATTTTTTTTTTTGAAGAACAAGTGAATGAATGAATGAATGAATGAAATGTATAAGTATAAAGTATCTATGTAATGAGGCATGTCTGCTCAGTTTTAGGATTTTTTTTTTTCTCCTAAGAATTCTGCAACATGGGAACACGTGTAGAGAAAGCAGTTTTTTTCCTAATAGGCCTAAGCCACACCTCAAATTCTGTACGAGTAGACACTTTTCAGTTTTTTCCTTAATGCTGCCCGTCTAGCTTACTAAATCTGTGCAACTTTCCTTCTCTTTTTGTTTGAATATTCCCTGCCCCTATCCCTCCTGTTTTTCTTTTCTTTGTGACTTTAAGTATCTCCTATTAGCTAGGAACAGAATCTGTTAGATATTCTACCATAACTTTATCTGCTTCCAAATTCTGTGACCCCTTGTTGACTATGACAACAGATTTTTAACTTCTATGAGTGACAGTTGAATAACATGCTTATCAGCTGGAGTCAGACTGTGTGTCTTTGGAATGTCACTAAACCTCTTTGAGTCTCCAGAAAGGCCTTCCCTCTCTACCCAATGCTGACCATTGAAACAATACCCTCTCAGCCTCATATCCCACCCATTAATACACACTATCACAGGACATTCCTGTCTGGTAGTGATTCCTGTTCACATATGAAGATTATAGACTCTTAGAAGACAAGATCTCTGCCTTTTACCTTTATTTTCTTCTGCATGCTTTTCATTCTTAAGTGGTCAATCATTGAATATATATTTTTTTCTCATTAAACTTTGTTTTAATGGGTCTTAAAATCCTGTGACAGATTTTTGGTCAAGTTGATTCCATTAAAAAGTACTGATTTTAAAAACTAATAACTTAAAACTGCCACACAAAAAGAAACAAAAATGGTCCACTAAACATTTTCCTTTCCTTCTAAAGGTTTTACGATGCATTGTTATTATTATCCAGTCTTTTACTATTAAACTTAAATGGCCAATTGAAACAGTTCTGAGACAGTTCTACCACTGATTAAGACTAGGGTGGCAGTTATTAGGGATAATATTCATTTAGCCTTGGAGCTTTCTGGGCAGACTTGGTGACCTTGCCAGCTCCACCAACCGTCTTGTCCACTGCTTTGATGACCACCCACAGCAACTGTCTCATATCACTAACAGCAAAATGACCCAGAGCATGAGAGTCAGAGAAACTCTCAACACACGTGACCTTGCCAGGAACCATATTGACGATGGCAGCATCATCAGATTCCAAGAATTTGGGACCATCCTCCAGCTTCTTTCCAGAGCAGTGATCAATCTTTTCCTTCAGTTCAGCAAACTTGCAGAACATGTGAGCTGTGTGACAATCCAGTACAGGAGTGTAGCCAGTGCTAATTTGGCCCGGATGGTTCAGGATACTCACCTGAGTAGTGAAGCCAGCTGCTTCCATTGGTGGGTCATTTTTGCTGTCACCAGCAACATTGCCACGATGAACATCTTTGACAGAGCACGTTCTTGATGTTGAAGCCCTGTTGTCCCCTGGAAGAGCTTCACTCAAAGCTTCACAGTGCATTTCAAGACACTTTATTTCATTTGTAACATTGACTGGAGCAAAGGTGATCACCATGCCAAGTTTGAGAACACCAGTCTCCACTCAGATAGTCTCCACCAGGATAGTACCAATACCACCAATTTTGTAGACATCCTTGAGAGGCAGACGCAAGGGCTTGTCAGTTGGACGAGTTGGTGGCAGGATGCAATCCAGAGCTTCAAGCAGCATGGTTCCACTGGCGTTGCCATCTTTACAGGTGGCTTTCCATCCCTGAACCGAGGCATATTAGCACGTGGCTGCAACATGTTGTCACCATTCCAACCAGAAACCAGCACAAATGCTGCTATGTAGGGGTTGTGGCCAATTTTCTTAATGTACATGCTGACTTCGTTAATGATTTCTTTGTATCTCTTCTGGCTGTAGGGCGGCTCAGTGGACTCCATTTTGTTAACACCAACAATTAGTTTTTCACACCTAGTGTGTAAGCCAGAAGGGCATGCTCACTGGTCTGCCCATTCTTTGAGATACCAACTTCAAATTCACCAACACCAGCAGCAATAATCAGGACAGCACAGTCAGTCCAAGATGTGCCTGCAATCATGTTTTTGATAAAGTCTCTGTGTCCTGGGGTGTCAATAATACTCACATAATATTTGCTGGTTTCAAATTTCCACAGGGAGATATCAATTGTGATACCATCCATGCTCATGCTCAGCTTTCGATTTATCCAGGACCCAGGCATACTTGAAGGAGCCCCTTCCCATTTCAGCAGAGTCCCTCTCAAATTTTTCGATGGTTCTTTCATCGATCCCACATTTGTATATCAGATGGCCAGTAGTGGTGGACTTGCCTGAATCTACGTGTCCAACGACAACAAAGGTGATATGAGTCTTCCTTCCCCATTTCAGCTTTATAGGTGTTTTTCATGACACTTGTGTTCTGGCAGCAAACCCGTTGGGGAAAAAAAAAACATAGAATTTTTTTTTTTTGAGACAGAGTCTCGCTATGTTCCCTGGGCTAGAGTGCCATGGCATCAGCCTAGCTCAGAGCAACCTCAAACTCCTGGGCTCAAGCGATCTTCCTGCCTCAGCCTCCTGGGTAGCTGGGACTACAGGCATGTGCCACCATGTGCGGCCATATTTTTCTATGTATTTTTAGTTGTCCAGCTAATTTCTTTCTATTTTTAGTAGAGACAGGAATCTCACTCTTGCTCAGACTGGTCTTGAACTCTTGACCTTGAGTGATCCTTCTCCCTTGGCCTCCCAGAGTGCTAAGATTACAAGCTGAATTTTCTTTGATGGAGACAATGTATCCATGTTCCTGAGTTCAGATAGTGCATGGAAGGTACCTACTGCAATGACTGGCATATAGTATTTAGTAAATCATATGGAGAGCACTCAATCAATATGGAGATTTTTGCTTCATTTCCTCTCTTTTTTATTGATCCCCCATTTCACATAATTTGTCTGTTGGCTGATTTAGGAACCTATCTTATATACCTACCTATTTTTCGTTTTGAAGTTTTTTTTTTTAATTTTATTTACAAGAAAGTCACACTAATAGTGCGAGGAATTCCCACATATCCATGGATGTGTCCTTAGTGTATCATACCAAGAAGGCGCATGATGTCCCTTTACTGGTGATGTGAATTTTGATCATTTGCTTAAGGTGATGTCTGCCATGTTTTTCTACTATGAAGTTACTATTTTTATACCCTTTGCAATTAATAAGAATCTGGTGGGGAAGTACTTAGAGTTTATGTAAATATCTTGTTTCTCATCAAATTTTTACTCTCTAATTTTAGACTCATTAATGACCCTTTCCTGAAACAATTATCAGGGAGTTTACCATGTAGTGATTTTTCAGTTTCCATCATTTCTTCTATATCTCTTAGTTGGCATTTAACTATAAGGCAGAGTTTTCCCTTCTCCTTCATTTAGCTGTTTATTCATTTGTTAATTTATTTCACTCTAGTCTCATGGAATCTTATTTTGTTCAATGGATTATGATCCATTAGAATCATTATTTGTTTGTTCCTTCTTTTTCTTAAACTGTGCAGATGGTAAAATTGGATGGGTGGAGAGAGCTTGGGGAAACATGGCTCTGAGTACTCCTGTTTCATTTAGGGGGTGTGCCAAACAGCAGGTTCCGGAGGATAAGCATTTATATGGTTTTACCAGCTTAACAAGGACCAACATGTAAGAAAAAATCACTGTATGTTATTCTAGAATATATTGTTTCCTTTCTGTTTCAGGAAATAAATAGGGTCAGTTGGAGGTAGTTTAGTCATTAGGGCCATTACAACTTCCTCTCTTAACTTCTAGCAGCTGGAGACGTTCGTTGTTTTGTGGTAGACTGTGTTACATATATATTGACAGTAAATGGGAAAGGCGATTTCAGTATCACTGCCTTGGCACAAGATGGCAGCAGTCAACCATTGATTTTGCAGCTCAGCGCCTACTGATTTTAAATGAACATTGTCTTTTGCTTTTGCAGGGACTTCAGTACTAATGCTAATAACATTCAGATTGACAAAACCAAGCCTCTGTGGCACAACTATTTCCTGTGTGGATTTAAAGGAATTCAGGTAAATTGGTTTATAAGGGACCTACTAGCAGTTGAGATTAGGGTGTGTATTATATCAGATTTATTTTATTTACTATATCATTTTTGTCTCATTATAATACCACCTGATGAGCGAGACCCCGTCTCTACTATAAATAGAAAGAAATTAATTGGCCAACTAATATATATAGAAAAAAAAAATTAGCCGGGCATGGTGGCACATGCCTATAGTCCCAGCTACTCGGGAGGCTGAGGCAGCAGGATTGCTTGAGTCCAGGAGTTTGAGGTTGCTGTGAGCTAGGCTGACACTACGGCACTCACTCTAGCCTGGGCAATAAAGTGAGACTCTGTCTCAAAAAAAAAAAAAAAAAAAAAATACCACCTGATGTTTCTGTTCTGTTTTGCTAATTTATATTTTAGAGGGTAGAGAAGACATGATTGTTTTTGGATGGTGTTCACAGGGGGCAGTAGTGGTTTTTATATAAGCCGGCTGTTCATAAATCAGGTGCATCTGACAACTATCTGTTTTTAAAAAAATCTTTGTTCAAATTTACTTTTGAGGATATATTTTAGTACTATTATTTACATTTTATTCCTGGGATATAGAAGTGTATACTGTAATAGGATTTAGAGTCAGACAGCCCATGTTTGAATCTGGGCTCCAACAGCTGTGTTAATTTAACCTCTTAGGTCTCAGATTTATCTGTAAAATGATGTCATTGCTATTCTGACAAAGAGTTATTGCAAGAATTACACAGTGCTTAACACTAGTAGGCATTTGATAAATGGCAATTATTATTATTACTGCTTCAGATGGAGTTAAACATGTAATGAGATGTATAAGCATTTTCCTAGAAACATGGAATAATTACCTTGAAAATCTCTATTGTTATGTGTAAGAACAATAAAATAAAATATTTCCACTTTCTCTAATTGTTGAAAAAGTATGTAAGACAAAAAAATTGATATTTGCTGTTTTTAGAGCCACTTTTATATTTAAAGAATTATTTTAGGTGTCATGACTCTTGTATAGAATCATAGGTAGGATGTTAAGAGATGGGTTTTGCCTTTGTAAGCAAAGGGCAAACAAACTAACTCATGTTTTAAAGAGCTGTGTTCCTTACTGCCTGGCGGTGCTATCTGAAACTTTATCATGAGTAGCCTAGGTATATCTGTTACAGAAATACATCAGATTTATTTCTGATATGTAGGACTGTACTCTAACAGTGGTGGTTTTGTTATTAGAGTTACCACATTCATTTCTTTCTTTTTTTGTGTGTTTGTGTGTTTTTTTCCCATTAGACACATGGTAATAACTTATAGGAAAAGTTATTGGTAGGTTTTTTTTTTTTTTTTTTTTTGAGACAGAGTCTCGCTTTGTTGCCCAGGCTAGAGCGAGTGCCGTGGCGTCAGCCTAGCTCACAGCAACCTCAAACTCCTGGGCTCAAGCAATCCTGCTGCCTCAGCCTCCCAAGCAACTGGGACTACAGGCATGCGCCACCATGCCCGGCTAATTTTTTTCTATATATATTAGTTGGCCAATTAATTTCTTTCCGTTTATAGTAGAGATGGGGTCTCACTCTTGCTCAGGCTGGTCTCGAACTCCTGAGCGCAAATGATCCGCCCACCTCGGCCTCCCAGAGAGCTAGGATTACAGGCGTGAGCCACCGCGCCCGGCCTATTGGTAGGTTTTAAATCTCCAAATCATTTTGTTTGTCATACGCCTTAGTGGGACTTACAGTATTTGCAAGCATTTGATTTTCCTTATAACAACATGCCTTTTGGTAGCATATGGATAAAGTGGCCTAAATAATGCATGTTGCTTTGTACTGTTTTTGAGAATTTCAGGTTTTAAAGCTTTCCCTTTGGTTTGACAACTTATCTACAAAAGCAGGTTTATACAATGAACTTTTGGCAGAAAAGTAATTTAAATGTTAGCCTGTTCAGAAACCTTCAAATACTAGAAAGCCTCAGATGATAATCTGTTTATATTAAATTGAACATGTTATCCTTTTGGGATAGAGCTATTACAGAATTTGGCACAACCCATTTGCATTTTGAATCTGTTGTACATTTTAATTTAAACATTGCGTGATAAGTTCATAAGTATGATTCACATTCAAGATACGCTGTGGATCAGTTTATAGTTAAATATATAGTATTCTCCAAGGTTTTTGTTGTTTTTTTTTTAAACAAGCTGTCTGATGTTCTTTATGAAAGGGCATTGGCAGCAACAGTGTTTCAGTTTATAATTTGTTTGTATTTCTGGAAGGAAATTTTTAGATGACTTGAAATCAAGAAGAGAAGTACATCCAACTGAATCTCTTTTTTTGTGGTGCATGAGTTTTGCCAGCTAGGAAGAAAAAAATTAAGGAAAAAAAGAGTCTTTTATTTGCAGAGTTTTGTTGTTACTTTGGTTATTCTAACTAGTTTAGTAAAATTTTTCCCTAGAATAATAAGTATGATGAAATACATAATTAGGTAATATAATAGTGTTTTATACTTTGGTCTTGAGTCGTTTGAGTAATTTGCAAAGATGATGGTACTTATTTTTGAGGAAGTGGACCTGATTTTTAAAAAATTCTAAACCACAAGGATTATGATATGATATTATCTAAAGTGTCCTAGTCCTAGATATTCATGTAAGTATACTAGAGCCTTCCATCTTAAATCAGAGTTTGATTATTTCTTTGGGCTTTCCTATTTGTAGAAATAGAGCTTTCCTGTCTCAGAGTCTGCATTCTCATTTGTGGCTGAATTCTAATTTGGCTGTCTTTAAAGCTGCCATATGGCTAAACTGTATCTATAAACTCTAGCAAAAATCTGGATTTCCTCATATAGCTGACATATTAAATCACAGTGACAGTTTGCTGGCCCAGGTTTCTAATTGCAGTGGAGAAGTTCTCAACCAGGAATCAGAGACCTGGACCCTACTCCCAGCTCCCTATGTGTGATCTTGGGAAAGTCTCTTAATCTCTTGGTGCCTAGGTTTTGCTATAAGTAAAACAAAACTGAGAAAGTTTAGGACTCTTTATCTTCAGAGGATACCTGAAGCAAGACACTCCTTAGAAACAAGCCATTGCTTGGGGGTTAGACTTTTCTAATAACAGGATGCTGGAAATGTACTGTGTAGAGGTTTAACCTACCTCACAGATAATTGTGTATTTCTTATCTTGCTACTTCACAAGCTGAATTATAATTGTTTTATATTTTTTCCATATTCAAATTAATTAATATTCAAGAAAAATAATATTCAAGACAATTTTAGGAAGTAGATCAGTAGCGTTTTGTTGAACAAAGCAAAAAGTAATCTTCAAATTACCTTACCTTATGGCCTTAGAGCCATTAAATAAAATGTCATGTATAGCTTCAACTAAATTGAATTGTACAACTAGTTTCTATAACTATTATAATAAATCTATTGATAGATTTTTGCTTTCTGGGGAATGAAAGAAGATCTCACTATTCCTTGAATCCAGCACTGAAATTACTATTGCTGTTTTTTCCTTGTATTCTTAGGAACACTTTGGTCTTAGTAACCTGACTGGAATGAATTGCTTGGTAGATGGAAATATTCCACCAAGTTCTGGCCTCTCCAGCTCTAGTGCTTTGGTCTGTTGTGCTGGCTTGGTGACACTCACAGTGCTGGGAATGAACCTATCCAAGGTAACTACTTTTGATAGTAAACCTCACAGAACCCTCTCCTTCCAAAGGCATCAAATCTCAAAATCAGAATGCCTTCCTTGATTGGAAAACTTTATCTTACCTGAAAGGGCTGAACACATGGGTAAGCCTTGTAACTTAACAAGTTCCACTTGTGGTAAATCACTATAAGGTAGATGATTCACACAGTAAGTGAATAAATCTGTGAATAATTGTATTAAAATGCTCTTAGATTAAATATGGAATTTGGAATACATTGATATCTTTTTAGATCACCTTATTAACAAGGTAAATTTAAAGGAAGAAATTCTAGGACTCATGGTTGGGTTTGCTTATTTTCACCTAAAACCATAAATTAAATATTTGGCAAGCAGTGGATAAAAGGGTAAAGACCAAGTAATAAAGAAACTGAAGAGCATATCTGTTTATGTGAACAGGTTAATCACTGAAATAAACTTTAAAAAAATATTTCATTCCAAAGAGGACATGCTTATTTAGAGGAAATATAAATTCTATAAGAGGTTGGAAAGTCTAAACTTTATAGTTCACATAGATCTCTGACTTTGCAGTTCAGAGCAGATATGCTCAGCTTTAATTAGTGCTTTGGCATTCTGAGTCACATAAAATGTTATCATAGGTTCTTAGATGGTTTGGGAACAGACTGGGCATCAGACAAATCAAGAGAAAGTCAGCCACATGCTTAGTCTCTTTTAAGTGTGTTTAAACTGTCGGTTTGAAAATGTTGTATGTAGGAGAGAAAGGAGAAATGAAGGTGAAAGCAAATGTTCAGATGGAATTCTCTTTAGCTGTCATGTATAAGTATACGTTAATTAGCCGTTTGTAAACAATGGCTTATTTGATGGGAAGGGTAGCTTACTTAACTATTTGTTTTTTGAGAAAAAGCAAGGGAAAGGAAGTCCATATGTAAAATGTGTTTCCCCCGATACAACTTTTAATCCGATTCTTTGTTTATTCATTCCTTTGTTCATCATTCAGTCATTATTTATTTAGTGGCTGCTTTGTGCTAGGTAATGTTCAAGGCATTGGAAATATAACAGGTACAATCTTAACCCTCACCATGCCTATGAGCTAAAAGGGAAATAGAGCCAAATGATTAGGCAGCAGTGATAGAGTGTAGTAAATGGATAAGTAATGTGCTATGTGAGCAGGTTTAGAGCATAGGACAGTTAAGCTGAGACACCAAGGACTCAAGGAGTTGTACATATTAGTCAACAAATACTGATGGCATGATAACACTGACATCATCAGATAAGCATGTTTCAGGTGGAGAGAACATCATGTGGAAATATCTATAGTAAGAGCAGTTGTGGCTTGTTGGAGAAACTAAAGGGATCGGTGTGGCTGGAACATACAGCTATTTGGATTACAGGGCAGGAGATCAGATGCTGAGCTTTGTAAACCATGTTGAAGAATTTGAGCTTCATCTTCATAACAGTGGGAAACCATCATAGGGTTTTAGGAAGAGGGTAACATCATATTTGTATTTTAGAAAGATCACCCTGGCTATATTATAAAGTCTGGATTTAAACATAATAATATTACCAGTAGGGAGATAATTTGGTCTAGGGAAGTAGCAGTGAGAAAGGGTAGAATTGGATGATGGATTCAAGATCTCAGACAAAATCAGTAGGACTTGGTCATTGACTGAGTGTGGGCCTGAGGGATAGCAAAGGGTCAAGGATTATATCCAGGTATCTGGCTTGGTATGGTTCATGGAATAAGGAATTATTGATGGAAAGTGGGTTTGAGGGTAAGCTGAGATGTTGAGTGTGAGGAATCTATGGGCATATTGATGGAGTTATTTAGTATTTAGTAACAGAAAAATATCTCTTCCTGAAGATCAGGAAGGAGATCTGGATTTGAGATGGTCCATTTGAGGATCATGAGAATATAATTGGCTCTTGAAGCCATAGGAGTGGATGAGGACATCCAGTGGTGAAACATAGGTGGAAAAGTAAGGAAGACCCAGAGCAAAGCCCCAGTAAGCATGAATGTTTGAGGGATGAGCAGAGGAAAAGATGTCCACTGAGAAAACTGAGGAATAATCTAATAAGCAGGAGGAAAACCAAAAAGGTGAGGCAACAGTAAAGAGAAGGAAGAGAATGTTTCATGAAAGGAGTAGTGTTTTCGAATGCTGCCGAGAGGTTAAGTAAGATAAGTTTTGAGAAGTATCCACTGAATATAGCAAAAAAGAAGTTGAAAAAACTTTGGCAAGAGCAGTTTAAGGTAGGAATGGGTTGAAGGGTCTATGAGAGTTAAAAAGTAATAATGAAGGTCAGTGGCTACAAGAAGTCTGGTGATGCATGAAAAAAGATAATTTGGTATCTGAAAGTGGGGTGTGAAGTCAAGGAATACAATTCAATTTTAATGGGAGGATTGGTGAAACTTAGTTTTTGCACTTGCATCTGATGCTTTGATAATTTTAATATCTAAGATAAGAGAAGAAAAGAAGATAAAGAAAAAGAAACACATTTGAACCTTTAGAATTAATTCTGGCTGTCTCTGTTTTCAAAGTCCAAAATAGCAACTGTATTTTTATAGGAACTATCTTGAGTCCAATGCCTACAGCATACAGGGAACAATATGTATATCCTGGCTTTCTCCACTAGTCTAAGTTTGTTTTTTTTTTTAAATTAGAAAATGTATATTTTTATTTTTTGATTTTTAATTAAAATTTTTTTTTTTTATTTCAGAATATTACAGGGAGTACAAACGCTTTGGTGATATAATTGCACTGCCTGTCAAGTGTGCCCATCCCTTAGAAAATGTGCATCACATCCGTTAGGTGTGGATTTACCCATCCTCTCCTCCCCCCTCCCACCTGTCCCACACTAGTCTAAGTTGTACCAGCAATATTTATATTTTCTAGAGTCTAAGCATCATAATTATTTGGAGAGCAGTTTTTTTTTGAATGACACAGAATCTTGACTGAAAGGAAGCTCCTAATATGCTCAGAGTCTTTAAGTGTCAACTGTATACATGACTGTTGTAAAAATCATAAAACATAAGAACTCAAAGGATTTTAAAGATGAGCTAGTTCAAAAGCCTCTTTTTATTGATGTATCAGTTAGTATCCCAGTAAGAAAAAAATGCCATTTTAGGGCATAACTGAAGAGAGTTTAATCAAGAGACTATTTACAGGAGTGTGGGTAAAGTTAAGTGAACCAACTAGGAAGGATTGTCTTGTGAAGCCAGAAGCCAATATACTTTAAATGCTGTGGCTATAGAGTAAGGCTTCCAGAAATGCAGCAAGGCAGAGAAAGAATGACACAGGTGAATATGGCAATGAGTGGGAATGGATGAGGGGAGTTGTCTAGAGAGATCAGCCTCCCTGGGTAGAAAGAAGTGTGAGAATGGAGGGATGAAGGACAAACATGAATAACCAGCCTGTTTGATAAGGACACTAAGTCCCACAAGAGATTGGTGACTAATCCCCTCCCAATTCTTTTATATTTGGTATACTTCATTCAGTTGCAGACAACAATTACTGCAGATGGGATATGATAAGTAGATATGGAACTTGTTAGTTCATTAATAAATTAAATGTCTGATAAGTAAATGTAGAACTTGTTGGTTGATTAATAAATTAAATGTCAAAACAAGATGGATAGTCACCCAGAGAGTCTAGAAGCCAGAAATTATGAATCGGAATGATACTGGTAGAAGAGAGTATGGTGTGGTAAAAGACCTATGAAAAAGAAAAAGGCACAAGACGTCTGGTTTCAGGATGTCAGATTAAAGACATTATCTCCTCTTTCTTCCTCTGTCCCTCACTCAATCTTCTTTTTTCAAAAATCATTCCCAAACAACAGGGAAAATAAGAAAAGGAAGCACAAGCTCCATCTTTGGTAAACCAAGGTGACAGAAATAACCCTAAACCACAAAACACGAAGATGGAAAGTAGATGGAGGAATGGGCATGACTTAGCATGGAGAAAGGTCAGAGTGAAGTGCCTGTGGACGGAGTTGCAAATAGAAAGCAAGCTGACTCATCCCGCAGCTCTCTGGAAAGCCTCAGGAAGAAAGCAGGCTAATATGGTGGTAGGTGGGGATTTATTTGAAAGTCTTTATGAGGTTTAGTTAGACCCTCAAAGCCCTCTATTAGCCTGGGACCATTTCCCCCCCGCCCCCACCTTTGCAAGAATCTCTGGAGAACTTGGGGACATTGACTGCTGAGAATGGAGGGACAAGAAATCGAAATGAAAACTGGGGAATTAAAGGACATTCTGCATCTGAACAGTGAAATTCCTTGCTCCCTTCCTCTGGTCAGCTCCTGCACCCTGGCAGCCTCATCACCCTACCCCCCATCAGGAATGTTGGAGGATCCTTCTCAGAGGACACTGAACTACCCTAGAGAAAAGACCTATAGGCACTGATACTTGGTGACCCCCCTCCCACCACAAAAATTCTCCAGCTACTCTCTGACTCTATTAGAAGCCCATTTACAAAGCTTCTAATCAGCTTTTTAGTAATTCACTCTTAAATATGATAGGGCATTAAAGGATAATAAGATTTTTTTGGAAGAGCGCCTCCGAGATGAAGCAAGCAAATGAAAAACAAAGAAACAAAGAGAAAACAGGAACTCAGCGGAAACAGAGACAATGCTGAGAGCAGAAGAATACTTTAAAGAAGACATGAATGTCCTCAGAGAAATAAAAGAAAATGTTAAAATCTTTGAAAAGAGAATAGTGTTATTTAAAAAAAAAAAAAAAAAAGGAACAGACAATAGTATAGAGCGTTGGGATATTAAAAATATGATAGCCAAAACAAAAAATTCAATAAAAGGATTAGAAGAATTCTCTGATAAAGTAGGGGTGGAAAAGCAGGAAAATAAGAAAGAGAAAAATAGGAAAATTTATGAATCAATTCTAGAAATTCAAACCCAACCAGTAAGAAAAAAAAAAGAAAACAATTATTAGACAGTTTTTTTTTTTTTTACAAAATAATATCCTTCCAAAGTGAAAATGTGGCCGGGCGCAGTGGCTCAACCCTGTAATCCTAGCTCTCTGGGAGGCCGAGGTGGGCGGATCCTTTGAGCTCAGGAGTTGGAGACCAGCCTGAGCAAGAGCGAGACCCCATCTCTACTATAAATAGAAAGAAATTAATTGGCCAACTAATATATATAGAAAAAATTAGCTGGGCATGGTGGCACATGCCTGTAGTCCCAGCTACTTGGGAGGCTGAGGCAGCAGGATTGCTTGAGCCCAGGAGTTTGAGGTTGCTGTGAGCTAGGCTGACGCCACGGCACTCACTCTAGCCTGGGCAATAAAGTGAGACTCTGTCTCAAAAAAAAAAAAAAAAAAAAACAAAGTGAAAATGTGAATTCTCAGATTGAAAGGGCTTACTGGGTTTTGACATAATAAATGAAAAAGGCCAAATCAAGGCATATCATCTGGAAAATTTGAAATTTGAGTGTTAACAGAAAATATGCTAAAAGCTGATTGATAGAACAAGAAATAAGAAGGGAAAGGGATCACAACCAAATGATCAGGAATGAAAACTAATTTCTCAAAAACAGCATTGAAAGACAGAAGGCAATAGAGGAATATCTTTAAAATATGAATGAATTTTAGCTTAGAATATCTATTTAACTGAATTCATCAAGTGTGAGGATAGAATAAAACATTTTCAATATGCAAAGTCTCAAAGTCTAGAGGATATAATCCACCAAAACTAAGGAGTAAACCAAGAAAGAAAAATGACATGGGAACTAGGAAATGGGAAATCCAATACAGGAGAGAGGAGTTGGGTATTTTTTTTTTTTCTTTTATTTCATCATATTATGGAAGTACAAATATTGTTAGGGTTACAAATATTGCCCCTGCCCCCTCCCTCCCCCCGATATGTCCAATCCCCTGGTGGTGTACATCACACACGTTATGGAAGCACACACCCCTTTCCTCCTCCCCACACCTGCCTGCCCACCACCTGTTAAAATTTTTTTTTTTTTAGCATTTTGGTTACATTGTATATCTTTGCCTCTCCCTAAGAAGGGTTAGAGGTATGCCCTCCCCCTCCAAAATGCTCATCTCATCCCTAAGGTTGGGTGCCCCCCCACACACCGAATCTCTGGTGAGCATTGCCACCATTTGAAAACCAAAGTTTAAATCAGTCAGTACCAATTTGATGGCGAGTAGA
>VSMD01075061.1:0-70035 GCA_008750895.1 Mirza zaza
AAACAGTAATTGGGGGGAGGCTTTGGAAATTTCTTCTGGTGGGCTAATTTTTGTTTTCTCTCCCTCTCCTTCCCCCTTTTCCTCCTCTTCTCCCTCCCTCCCCCACCTCCCTCTGTCTCTTTTAAATAGAAACAGAGTCCCATGTATTCTTAGAGTTGGTAAGATCCCAGTCCTGCATCGTGTTTATAAGCAAATGCTGACCAAGTACTGGAAGTACCTTTCAATTCCAACACTTGAGTGGTATATTCTGTACCCAGTGGTAGGTTCATTTCATTATTTGGGAGTACGGACCCAAAGAAAATGAGTGTTAGACATGGGCTAAGCCAAGGGTCAGTAAATTTTTCCTGTAAAGGGAAGATAGTAAATATTTTCGGTTTCATAAGCCATAGGGTCTCTGTAGCAACTGCTCAACCCCGCTCCTGTAGCACTAAAGCAGCCACCGACAGTAATAGTGAACTAGCAGGCAAGTCTGTGTTCCAGTAACTTGTTTACAGAAACAGGTGACAGGGAGGATTTGTCCCCCCTCCTCCCCCCGTCCCTCAGTTGCCCATCCCTGGGCTCAGCTGTTGCAGGGCCACTTCTGAGGGCCATGCAGGCTGGGCTCCCTCAGGCTCTGCATGAGGGAGCCCAGCCAAGGGGCAGATGGGACCCAAAATCCCACCCGTGCTCTGCTTCTCCACGCCTCCTCCCACAAGGAATGCTTTTTGTTTTGCTGTTTTTCTTTTGAATCAAAAGTTTAGTTTATCATATCTCAAACAATAAGCAGTACAATTAATCAAAGTATGCATCTAAACTATTGACACAGTTTTCCCATTTTTTTTTTTCAGGATATCACCAGGTTACAAATGTTTTGCTCTCCTGAATTACTTTTGTACAGTTTGAGTCAAAGTTATAAGTGTGTCCATCACCTAGATTGTGTTTTGTGATTTGCACAAAGACACTATCTGCTCACAGGCTGTTGTCCAACCAAGACAAGCACCTTTCCTAATGTATGAGGGTGCTTAGAGGGTCTGTGTAAGTTGGAGGGAGCAGGACTAGACTCTAGTCACGAGAGGGATGGGATTAGGATAAGGGCCAAGCTTTGATCCAATTGACTGTTACTGAAGTGAGTAGATCCACATGGTTCCAACATGGCTGCCCAGGCGTACTCCTAGGGTCTGGGAGTGGGTGGCAGGAGAAGTTCCAACCAAGGTGTAAACTGGGCAGGTACCCCAGAGAAAGGGAACCCCAAAGAAGATAAGTTCATTGGTTAGAGGCTTGTTAGTAGTGATTGCCAAAACCATAGTATCTTTACAAAGTTTATTCTGTCCAAAAATTGTGATTTAGGCCACTAGTCTCCATCTTAGAATGGCAGAATACTAAAATATGGGGGAAACAAGGCATGCTTTGACCAAGAGTGCCACTCACTAGCCCCATCCTCAGAGCCTGCCTGCCCCAGCAGTGGCTGCTGAAACTCCTCTAGGAGCCAGATTGAGAGCCACTGTCCTCCTTACTCTGCAAGTGAGACAACTGAAGCACAAAGAAATGAAATAATTTTGAATAATAACATTTTCTATCAGCTTTTGTCGGTATAAAGCACCCTTTCCTTTCCAGTTCCCTTACTCTAAACTTTTTGTTGCATATATACTAGAATATTTTTATAGAGTATAATGCAGAATTGTAAGGCTTAATATAATATTAGTATATGACATTCTGTTGGATCTAAGCAGCCAGTGGGAAGAGAGTAAAGAAAAATAACTACATGAAGGAAACTGCTTTTAGTGTTTGTTTCCATGTGAATGAAATCGTACCTCAGCTGTGCATTTAAAGATCCCAATAGTAGTTATTTCACTTATTTGTTTGTATTGAGTTAGAGTTACACACAGTGAAATGCATAGCTTGTAAGTGCACAGTTTGATCTGTGTTGACAAATGCATACACTTGTGTAACCCACAGCTTTGTCAAAACCTACAATATTTCTATCATCCCAGAAAGTTCTTTCACTGCTCTTCCTGGTAGGTCCTTCCTCACCCAGAAGCAACCACAGATGTGATGTCTATCACCATACGTGATTTTTCTATTCTAGAACTTTGTATAAATGGAATCATACCATATGTACTCTTTTGTGTCTGGCTTCTTTCACTTAGCACAATATTTTTGAGATTCATCTATGTTGCAGCATATGGAAATACTTTGTTCCTTTTTATGCCTAAGTAGTGTTCCATTGTGTGAATGAATGTGCCATAGTTTATCCATTCTCCTATTCATGGATACCTAGAATGTTTCTAATATTTGGTTAGTATGAAAAAACTGCCATGAAAATTCTTGTTCAAGGTTTTTTGTGGACATACATTTTCATTTCTCTAGGGTAAATACCTAGGAGTAGAATTGCTAAGTAATAAGATTGATGTATAACTTTTTAAAAAGGCCAAAGAGTTTTCCGAAATTATTATCTATTTTACATACCTATGGAACATATAAGCATTTAGGTTGTTCCACATCCTTGTCAGCACTTGATATTATCAGCCTTTAAAATTTTAGCCATTCTAATAGGTATATAGGTATGTAGTAGTATCTCATCATGGTTTTAATTTGCATTTTCCTGTAACTTGTTGATTGCCTTTTCAAGTACTTATTGGCCATTTGGCTATCTTTTATGAAATGTCTGTTCAATATTTTGCCCTTTAAAAAATCATGTTGTTTATCTTTTTATTATTAAATTATAGGATTTCTTTGTATACTCTGGATACAAGTTCTTTGTAAGATATAGGTCTGGCAAATATTTTCTGCCAATCTGTGGTTTGCTTATTTTATTGAGTTTGTCTTTTGATAATCAGTTTTAAACTTTGAAGTTAAATGTATGAATATTTTTCTTTTATTGTTCTTGCGTTTTGTGTTCGAAGAAATCTTGCCTTCTCAAAGTCACAAAGATATTCTTTTATATTTCTTCTAGAAGATTTGTACTTTGAGCTTTCACATTTATATCTGCAATTCATCTTGAGTTAATTTTTGTATATCTTGTGAAGTAGGATTCAAAGTTCTTTCTTATTTCCATGTGGATAGTTAGTCATTCCAGCACTATTTATTTAAAAGAATTTCCTTTCTCGTTTCAATTGCTTTGGTATCTTTGTTGAATATGTGGGCCTACTTCTGGGCTTTCAATTTTATTCCATTGTTCTATTCATTTTTCCTTTCATTAACACCATACTTTTTGATTTCTGTAGGTTTACAGTTATTCTTAAAATCAGATAGAGTAAGTCTTATAACTTTGTTCTTCTATTTCAGGAATGTTTTGACTATTCAAGGTCCTTTGTATTTCTGAATAAATTTTAGAATCAGCTTATCAATTTCTACAACATATCTTCTGAAGTTTTAATTGGGATCTATTGAGTAATTAGATAAATTTGGGAAGAACCAACATCTTAACAAAATTTGGATTTCCTAATCCTTGAACATAGTGTATCTTTTCATTTATTTAGATCTTCTTTAACTTCTCTCAGGAGTATTTTATAGTTTTTATAGTATACAAGTTTCACACATCTCACTAAATTTATTCCTAAATATTTTATGATTTTAGATGCTATTATAAATAGTATTTTAAAATGTTACATTGGTGAATTATTCATTTTGGAAGATTTTAAAAATATTGTCTTTATAGAATTTTATTTTTCTACTAGGTATGCTAATTTGTTTTTGTTTGTTTACAAAATTATAGCCTTATAAAATATTCTTTAAATATTGTATACTTTTGATTTGCTGTCCTATCTTTTGTTATTTTGTTATTTTATAGCTGACATCAGTCAAGAACTACATTATGGTGGAATAAAACTATGATTTACTAGAGTATTCCAGTGAAAAGTTTTTTTGTCTCTTACAGAGAGTTTTAATTATGGATCTTTTCTCAGATTTTCTTTTTCTGCATCTATTTAGATGATCATTTGGTTTTTCTCCTTTTAATCCATGAAAATGTTGAATTATACTGACTAATTTTAGAATGTTAAATGATCTTCGATCCCTGAGTTAAATGTCACTTGGTCATGATATATTATCATTTTTATATATTGATACATTCAACCTTTTAATATTTTGTTAATGATTTTTGTGTCTGTATTTATGAGAGGTATCTGTCATTAATGTTCTTTTTCTTTTGATGACTTTGTTTTATTTTGATATCTGGGTAATAATGGCCTTATAAAATAAGTTGGGAATGTTTCTTGATCTGTTTCTCAGAAAGTTTGTGAAGGATTTTATTTTCTTTTCCCTTAAATATTTAGTAGAATTTGCCAGTGAACCTATTCAGGCTAAGAGAGTTCTTTTTGGAAAGTTTGTAATTATGAATGAAATTTCTTTAATTAGCATAGGACTATTCAATTTTTCTATTCTTTCTTGGGTAATTTTGATAATTTGGGTCATTTGTTCATTTAGCTAAGTTGTTAAATTTATTGGCATAAATTTGTTCATAAAATTTCCATATTACCCTTTTTTATGTTTTATGTAGGGTTTTTTGGTAGCATCTTTATTGAGATATAATTCACATATCATAAAATTCATCCTTTTAATGTCTATAATTCAATGTCTTTGCATATATTCAGTTGTACAACTGAATTCACCATAATGAATTTTAGAACATTTTTTTCGCCTCAACAAGGAGCCATGGACCAGACTGGTACTCCCTACCCCATTTCACCATTTCCACAGCTCTAGGCTACCTCTCATCTACTTTCTGCCTCTGTAGATTTGCCTATTCTGGACTTTTTATATAAATGGAATTGTATATTATGTGGTCTTTTGTGACTGGCTTCTTTCACTTAGAATAATGTTTTTAAGGTTCAAATGCTGCTATGAACATTCATGTATAAGTGTTTGTGTAGATAGATATTTTCATTTGTCTTGAGTATATATGTACATTTTTACCTGCAGTGTTTGAGGGTTTCAATTTCTCCAATTTCTCTCAATTTCTTCAATGTCCTTGCTAACACTTATTATTATGTTTTTTGTTAGAGTCTTCCTAGTGGGTATGAAGTAGAATCTTATTGTGGTTTTGATTTGCATTTCTCTAATGGCTAATGATGTGGAGCATCTTCTCATGTGCTTGTTGGCCATGCATACATATCTTCTTTGGAGAAATACTCATTCAGCCTCATTATCCTTTTGACTACCATAGAATCTGCAGTGATGTCCCTTCTCACTTTCCTGATATCAGTAATATCTGTGCCTTCTCTCTCTCTCTTTTTCTTAATTAGTCTAAATACAGGTTTATCAATTTTATTGATCTTTATAAAATACCAGCTTTTGGATTTAAACAACTTTGTTATTTATAAATTTTCTATTTCATTTCTCATCTTTACTATTTCCTATTTTTTACTTACCCTTAGTTTAATTTTCTCATTAAAGCATTCAGATCAATGATCTAAATTTCAACCTTAAGAAACTAGTTTTTCTAGCATATGGTCTATCCTGGTCAATATACTACATCAACTTGAAAAGACTGATACATTGATAGTGGCTTTCAAATTTTCTATGTCTTTTTCTTTTTTAACTGATACTATCAATTGATTAGAAAAAAGTGCTTTAGATTTCCTCATTCTAGTCTCACAAAACTTGAAGAGGATATAGTCTACCCAGTTTACAGATTAAAGAAAAAACAAAAAAACAACCTGAGGCTCAAAAGTGTTAAGCAGATGGCTGGTCCGAGATGAACCCAGAGATGAAAGTTAGGTAGACTCCACTGTTTGGGTTAGAAGAGTGCACAGAAAGGGAACCAATGGGAAGAGGATGATGCAATTTACCTGCAGACCTGTTTGTCCCAATGTAGCAAAAACATTCAGTCTCAGCTTGTCACAATTTGATCAAATATATTTTGGGGAAAATAGTGAGTTTTTGGTTTATTTGTTAAGCACCTGGATCTTTGTGGTTTAACTTTAGTTTTTGGCTAAGAAAAGTACTTGCTGACTAATGTGACAGAGTTGTGAAGCATCTCTAGACGACAGTTCAGCTGCTGTCAGTGAAAGGGGTGGCAGAGACCAAGGATTCCTTTGTATCCATTAGTCAGAGTCTGGACTCTCCCTGAAGGCAGACATGCATAGTGTTCATATGCTGGCATCTTACTGGTGGTCAGTAAATGTTAGTTGAATAGAGCCGATTCATATCCAGCTTCTGGGACTTTTGTCTGTGAGTCATGCTCCAGACTCATCTGAAGGAGAAAATGCCAGGTGGGTGAGTCTGTGGTAACACCTGTACGCTAAAAAAGGTCTCACCGTGATCATTACTGAATGGAAGTGTTAAAAGCGGCAGTGTAGCCACGACAGAAATATGCAAGTATCAGAGAATTTTAATAGTTCACGGAACTGTTCAGGGGGTGAATGTGATTTATTTATTACTCATGGAATTAAATCCTCTGATTTGATATGCTGGTTGGTTGACCACAATATATTTAATGCATTATATTTAAAGCAGCAGTGATTGCTTGGCTTGTACGACATGAAGGTAGGATTTGTAATACTGTCTAATATTTTCCTCCAAGATATTAGATTCAGAAAGAGCAGTATCAACTTGTACTGCGCAGGAGGAATGACATGGGGAAGATAGAAAAGAAATGAAAGATGTGATCCTTGATCAGTGTAAATGGGAACTTCTGATGTACTTGTCGTGCACTCAGATTGACGATGGGTTTAATAGTTAAGTAAATGTGTGTGCATACTCATTACAGGAGTGAGACAGCGTTTTGTGTATCATTCTGCACTACCACAGACTGACGTTTCAGATCAATGTATCATCAGCAAAGTATTTGTTATTGGCCCATGAAGGTTTTTTTTTTCAATTGATAGAGTCATGTCTTAGTTTCTCACGTGTGGAGTAGCTAAAGCTGTGCTTCTCTTTCTCATTTTCTTAGGAAAATATCTGAGTAGAAGGCTACTCCCTGGTTATGTTGGTTTGCTAGGGCTGTCACAACAGAGTACCGCAAACCAACTAATGTCAACAACAGAAGTTTATTGTCTCATAGTCCCGGAAGCCAAAAGTCCAAGATCAAGGTGTTGGCAGGGTTGGCTCCTCTTGCAAATTGCAAGAAGGAATCTGTTCCCTGCCCCTCCCTTAGCTCTCTGATCCCTGCCTTCATCTTCACATGCTGTTCTGTCTATGTGCTCTAAACTTCCCCTTTTTATAAGGGCACCATTCATACAGGGTTAGGGGCCCACCCTACTTCAGTATGGCCTTAATTAATTACCTCTGCAGGAGCCCTATTTCCAAATAAGATTATTCTGGGGTACTGGGAGTGAGTACTTCAACATATGAATTTTACGGGGACATGATTCAACCTACAATACTGATTACAGTTGGAAAAGATTCTGCATGTTTATGAATAAGGAACTTCCCAAATCACCAGCTTTGGAAATCTAGCTTTTCTTCAGTCTGTTCTTAGCATCTATGTGATCTGGAATAAATGACTTTATTATCTCAACCTCAGTTTCTTCATCTGTAAAGTGGACATGATAGTACTTGTCCTTCTTATCTCACAGGGTTATAGTCAATAATAATAATAGCCACTGAGATTTATTGAGTGGTAATAATAGTAGGTACCACAATAATACTAGACACATTTTACAGAAAAGGAAACAGTGGCACAGAGAGGTAAAGTAATTTGCCCAAGGTCACACAATACAGTGGCAGAGCCAAACTTAGGAAGAATGGCTCTGTAGTTAGCTACAGTGCCAACTCTTTCAACTAGTAAACCAGGAAAGCACAATTACACAAATTCTGTGTAAAGTGGAAAGCATGGTGCAAAAGTTAGATATCATTAAAAGGGAAATTCAAGACAAAGTCCTGTGCTTTCCATCACTAGCTTCTTTTTTTTCTACACCAATATTTATCAAACTTTTCCCCTTTTGAAATATTCATCAAAAACCCACACAAACCTAGGTGCAGTGGCTCCCTCCTATAATCCTAACACTCTGAGAGGCTGAGATAGGAGGATTGCTTGAGCTCAGGAGTTCGAGACCAGCTTGAGCAAGAGCAAGACTCATCTGTACCAAAAAAACACAAAAAATTAGCTGGACGTGCTGGCATACACCTGTAGTCCCAGCTACTCTGGAGGCTGAGGCAGTTCAGGGCAACAGAGCAAGACCCTGTCTCAACAACAACAAAAAACATAAAACCTATCTCTCCTTCAATGTTATCTGAAATTTAAAAATCTGCATCATTACTGAAGTAAATCCAAGTAGTCATCATTTTGAAATGTACCTTTCAAACTGCCTTAGCTGGCCCCGACACACAAGCACGCCTTTGCCCAAGCTACCTCAGTCCTTCCTGCCCTCTGTTTCTATGGTGAAGCCATGGAAGGCTATTACTAATTTAATCTTTCCTTCTCCTACTTTTTTGCTGTTATTTGCCCCTTCTCTTTGTCATGCACCATATGATTTATGTAAACTAAAAATACTAGTTTCTCTCACATTCCCCCATGATTTTCTGTCTCCACCAGTTAATTCAATAAAGATTTTTAAGAACCATAAATCATGTATTTATTTATGGGTATGTGCATATGATACAAAATATTTCACAGCAAATAAAAGGCTCCTTGCTACTCCATCACCCAATCAACTAGTTCCCTTTCTTATTAAAATCCATCATTACTAGTTTTGTGTGTGTTTCTCATTCCAGAGATATTCTATCAGAACATAAGTATATTAGCCTATATATGCTACTTCCATCTAAAAGTAGCCAACTAAACAGTGTTCTGTACCTCTTCTTTCACTTATGGTAAGAAAATAAAGAGTAATGCTATTCTTCATTCCTATACAGTAAGACTTAAATTTTTTTTCATTTTTTTTAATTTCAAAATATTACTGAAGTACAGATGTTTTTGGTTACATGTATTGATTTTGTTATGCTTGAGTCATAACCCTTGAGGCAGAGTTATAAGTGTGCCCAACACTCAGATAGTGTTCATTATACCCATTAGGTAGGTTTTCACCCATCCCTTCCTCTCCCCTGCTTGATTTCCACTGAGTTTGGCTTACCTCTGTGCACATGTGTGCTCATCAGTGAGTTCCAGTTTAATAGCGAGTACCTGTGGAGTTTGTTTTTCCGTTCTTTGGATACTTTACTTAGGATAGTGGTCTCCAGTTCCAACCAAATTGTTGCAAAAGGCCTTAATTCATCCTTCTTCATGGCCAAGTAGTATTCCATAGTATACATGTGCCATATTTTGTTAATCCACTCATGAATTGATGGGCAGTTGGTTGATTCCACATCTTTGCAGTTGTGAATTATGCTGCAAAAAACATTCAAGTGTAGGCATGTTTCTGATAAAATGATTTCTTTTCCTTTAGGTAAATACCCAGTAGTGGGATTGCTGGATGAAATGATAGACCTACTTTTAGTTCATTGAGGTATCTCCAGATTCTTTTCCATAGAAGTACTAATTTGCAGTCCTACCAACAGTGTATAAGCATCCCTTTCTCTCTGTGTCTACAACAGCATCTAATGTTTTGGGACTTTTAAAAAAGGTTATTCTAACTAGGGTAAGGTGATATCTCCTTGTGGTTTTAATTTGCATTTCCCTGATAATTAGTGACATTGAACATTTTTTCATGTTTATTGGCCATTTGTCTATGTTGTTTTGAAAAGCTTCTGTTCATGTCTTTAGCCCACTTTTTAATGGGCTTGTTTGGTTTTTTCCTTGCTGATTTGCTTGAGTTCTTTGTAGGTTCTGATTATTAGCCCTTTACTGTATTATATAGCTTGAGAAATTTTCTCCCATTTTGTAGGTTGGCTAGTTGCTCTATTGATGATTTCTTTGGCTGTGCAGAAGCTTTTTAATTATTCAAGTTTCATTTATTTATTTTTGTTGTTGCTGTGATTGCCATTGGGGTCTTCTTCATAAATTATTTGCCTAGGCCAAGATCTAGAAGAGTTTTTCCAACATTTTCTTCTAGAATTCTTATGGTTTCTTTCCCTTACATTTAAGTCTTTTATCTATCTGAAATTAATTTTTGTGAGTGGTGAGAGATATGGATCCTGTTTCAATCTTCTGCATGTGGCTATCCAAGTCTATCAACACCATTTATTGAATAGGGCTTCTTTTCCCCAGTGTATACAGTTGGCTGTATGTGGATGGTTTTGTATCTGGGTTCTTTGTTCTACTGATGTACATCTCTATTTTTGTGCCAATACCATGCTGTTTTTGTTTCTATAGCCTTGTAGTATAGTTTGAAGTCTGGTGATATGCCTCCAGATTTGTTCTTTTTGCTTAAGATTGCTTTGGCTATTTGGGATCTTTTCTGGTTCCAAATAAAGCATAGAATTATTTTTCCTAAGTCTGTGAAATATGACGTTGGTATTTTGATGGGGATTGCATTGAATCTATAAATCACTTTGGGTAGTATGGACATTTTAACAATGTTGATTCTACTGATCCCTGATCATGACATGTTTTTCCAGTTGTCTGTGTCTTCTGTGATTTCTTTCCTCAATGTTTTGTAGTTTTCTTTGTAGAGATATTTCACTTCTTTGGTTAAAGTATAATATATTCCTAGGTATTTTATTTTCTTTGTAGCTACTGTGAATGATATTGAGTCTTTCATTTGATTCTCAGTTTGACTGTTATTGGTGTGTAGGAATGCTATTGATTAGTGTACATCGATTTTGTAACCTGAGACTTGGCTGAATATATTTATCAATTCCAGGAATCTTTTGGTGGATTCTTTGGGGGTATTCTAGGTATAAGATCATATCTTCACCAAAAAATGATAGTTTGACCTCCTCTTTCCCAATTTGGATACCCTTTATTTCTTTCTCTTGCCTGATTGTTCTGGCTAGGACTTCTAGCACTATGTTGAGTAGAAGTAGTGACAGTGGGCACCCTTCTCTTGTTCTAGTTCTTAATGACTTCAACTTTTCCCCATTCAGCATGATGTTGGTTGTGGGTTGTCATATATGGCTTTTATAATCTTGAGATATGTTTCTTCTATCCCTAGTTTGTTGAGAATTTTTGTCATGAAAGGGTGCTGAATTTTGTCAAATGCTTTTTCTGCATCGAGATGATCATATGGTCCTTGTTTTGCTTCTGTTTACGTGGTGAATCACATTTATCGATGTACATATGTTGAACCATCCTTGCACCCTGAGATGAAGCCCACTTGGTCATGGTAGATTATTTTTTCGATGTGCTATTGAATTTGGTTTTCTAGTATTTTATTGAGGATTTTTGCATCTATATTCATAAGGGATATTGGTATATAGTTGTCTTTTTTTGTTGTATCCTTTCCTGGCTTTGGTATCAGGGTGATACTGGCTTCATGGAATGAATTGGGAAGGATTCCTTCCTTCTTTATGCTAGAGAATAATTTTTGCAATATGGGTACCAGCTCTTCTTTGTGGGTCTGGTAAAATTCAACTGTGAATCCATCTGGTCCAGGACATTTTTTGCTGGAAGATTTTATATTACTGCTTCAATCTTGTTGCTCATTATTAGTTTGTTCAGGAGTTCTGTTTCTTTCTGACTAAGTCTTAGAAAAGTTGTGTGTTTCCAGGAATTTGCCCATTTCCTATACATTTTTGACTCGATGTGCATAGAGATTTTCTTAGTATTCACAGATGATATTTTGTATTTCTGTGGTATCGGTTTTAATATCTGCTTTTTCAATTCTTATTGAGCTTATTTGGGTCCTTTCTCTTCTGTTCCTGGTTAATCTAGCAAGAGATCTATCAATTTGTTTACCTTTTCAAAGAACCAACTTTTTGTTTCATTCATCCTTTGTATTGTTTTTGTTTTTCACTTCATTTAGTTCTGCTCTGACTTTAGTTTTTGTTGTTGTTGTTGTTGTTGTTGTTGTTGTTTTGGTTTTGGGTTTGATTTGCTCTTCCTTTTCTGGTTCCCTGAGATGTGTTATTAGATTGTTAATTGGTGATCTTTCATCTTTTTGATGCAGGCATTTAAGGCTATGATTTTTCCACTTAGGACTGCTTTTGCTGAATCCCATAGATTTTGGTAGATTGTGTCCCCTTTGTCATTCAGTTTGAGGAATCTTTTGATTTCTATCTTAATTTCACTATTGATCAAATAATCATTCAGCAGCAGATTGTTTAATTTCCATGACTAATGTTTCTCTTGGAGTTGATTTCTAGTTTTATTCCACTATGGTCTGAGAAGATACATGGTATGATTTCTATTTGTTGAGACATTTTCTATGATATGAATTAAAAATGTGTCATTTATCATTTGACTTTGTTTATAGTAGGTTTTGGTATCTAGATTTTTATTTTATTTTATGTTGTCAAGTTGATCTTCTTTTATGGATTCTGGTTTTGGGGTCATATTCAGAGGGATCTTCTCCAGTGTGTACAGGCACACCTCATTTTATTGTGCTTCACTTTATTCTGTTTCACAGATAGTGCATTTTTTATAAATTAAAGGTTTGTGCATCAAGCAAGTCTATCAGCACTATTTATCCAACAGCATGTGCTGACTTCTTGTCTCTGTGTCCTATTTTTTGGTAATGCTCACAAATTCCAAACTTTTCCATTATTATTATATTTGTTGTGGTGATCAGTGATCAGTGATTTTTTATGTTACTATTATAATTGCTTTGGAGCATCATGAACTGTGCCCATATACAATAGCAAACTTAATAAATGTTGTGAGTCTTCTGACTGCCCACCTACTGGCCATTCCCCATCTCTCTGCCTCTCTTCAGGCCTTGCTATTCCCTAAGACACAACAATATTGAAATTAGACCCATTAATAACCCTGTAATGGCTTCTAAATGTTCAAGTGAAAGAACGAGTCTTACATTTCTCACTTTAAATGAAAAGCTAGAAATGATTAAATTCAGAGAGGAAGGTGTGCCAAAGGCCAAGATGGGATGAAGGCTAGGCATCCTAGGCCAAATGATTAGCCAAGTTGTGAATGGAAAGGAAATGTTCTTGAAGGAAATTTAAAGTGCTACTCCAGTGAACACATAAATGATAAGAAAGTGAAACAGCCCTAATGCTGATCTGGAAAAAGTCTGAATTCTCTGGATAGATCAAACTGGTCACAATATTTCCTTAAGTCAAAGCCTAATTCAGAGCATGACCCTAACTCTCTTCAATTCTGTGAAGGCTGAGAGAGGTGAGGAAGCTGCAAGAGAAAAGTTTGAAGCTATAACAGAGATTGATTCATGAGGCTTAAGGAAAGAAGTGATATCCATAATATAAAAGTATAAAATGAAGCAGCAAGTGCTAATGTAGAAGCTGCAGCAAGTTATCAAGAAGATCTAGCTAAGATCATTAACAAAGGTTGCTGCACTAAACAACATATTTCAATATAGGCATAAAAGCCTTCTATTGGAAGAAGATGCATCTAGAACAGGGGTCCTCAAACTTTTTAAACAGGGGGCCAGTGCACTGTCCCTCAGACCTTTGGAGGGCCAGACTATAGTTTAAAAAAAACCTATCAACAAATTCCTATGCACGCTGTACATATCTTATTTTGAAGTAAAAAAAACAAACAGGCAAAAACACCTGCATGTGGCCCACGGGCTGTAGTTTGAGGATGCCTGATCTAGAACCTTCATAGTTACAGAGGAGAAATCAATGCCTTGCTTCAAAGGACAGGCTAACTCGATTGTTAGGGGGTGATGTAGCTGGTGACTTTAAGCCAGTGCTCATTTGCCATTCTGAAAATCCTAGGACCCTTAAGAATTATGCTAAAACTACTCTGCCTGTGCTCTGTAAATGCAACAACAAAGCCTGAATAATAGCACATCTGTTTACAGCATGGTTGACTGAATATTTTAAGCCCACTGTTGAGACGTATCGCTCAGGGTAAAAACAAAACAAAACAAAAACATTCTTTTTAGTATATTACTGCTCGTTGAAGAAGTACCTGGTCACCCAGGAGTGCTGGTAAAGATATGCAAGGAGATTAATGTTTTCATGCCTGCTAACACAACACCCATTCTGCAGCCCATGGATCAAGGAGTAATTTCAATTTTCAAGTGTTATTATTTAAGAAATACACTTTGTAAGGATACAGCTGCCATAGATAGTGGTTCCTCTGCTGGATCTTAGCAAAGTAAATTTAAAACCTTTTGGAAAGGATTCACCATTCTAGATGCCATTAAGAACATTTGTGATTCATGGGAGGAGGTCATTAAATCAGTGTTAACAGGAGTTTGGAAGATGCTGATTTCAACCCCAATGATGACTGTGATGAGTTCAGGACTTCAGTGGAGGAAGTAACTGCAGATGTGGTGGAAATAGCAAGAGAACTAGAATTAGAAGTGGAGCCTGAAGATGCAACTGAATTGCTACAAATTCATAATAAACCTTGAACAGATGAGCAGTTGCTTCTTACAGATGAGCAAAGAAAGTGGTTTCTTGAGATGGAATCTGTTCCTGCTGAAGAATCTGTGAACATTGTTGAAATGACAACAAAAGATTTAGAATATTCCATAAACTTAATTGATAAAGCAGTGGCCGGGTTTGAGAGGATTGATTCCAATTCTGAAAGGACTTCTTGTGGGTAAAATGCTATCAAAAAGCATCACATGCTACAGAGAAATATTTCAAGGCAAGACCCTCCACTAGCAAAAAAATTACAACTTGCTGAAGATTCAGGTGGTCATTAGCATTTTTTAGGAATAAAGTATTTTTTAAATTAAGATACGTATGTTTTTTAGACATAATGCTATTGCACACTCAATAGACCACAGATAGGGTAAACATAACTTTTATATGCACTGGGAAACTAAAAAATGCACGTGACTTGCTTTATTGTGTTATTCGCTTTATTGTGGTGGTCTGGAACTGAGCCTGCAATATCTTGGAGGTGAGCCCATAGCTGTATAAAGAAATTCTCCTGAGGTTTTTGTTGAGATTTTAATAGTATAATATTTACATTTAAATCTTTGATTCATCTGCAATCTATGATGATATAATGTATGAGATAAAGATCCAAAACTTTGTTTTTACAACTAATTACCTATTGGAGAATAATTCTTTTCTCCACGAACATGCACTGTTATTGTTATCAAATACTGAGAGATTGTTTCTGCTCTGTGCTCTATTCCGTGGATCTATCTGACTCTTCATGCACTAAAACAAAAATGCTTTAATTATTAAATATTTAAGATATTTTAATATCTATTATTTCTATATTTGTATTCTTTTCCTTATTCTTGCTTATTTTGTTATTTTGCTTATTTGCTTATTTTGCTTATTTGTTATTCTTGCTTATTTCGTTATCTTGCTTATTTTGCTATGATTTTAAATGAGTTTTAAAATCATCTTGTCTATGATTCCATGAAAAAAATTTTATCGTTGTTTTTGGATTATTGAAAATTTATATACTAAATTAAGGAGAATTGAATCTTTAAGATGCTGACTTTTCCAATCAAAGAATGTGATAAGCATATTTCTTTAAAGATCTTTCTGCTCCTGAATGGTGTTTTAAAGTTTACTTTATACAGATCTTTCATGTCTCATTACATTTATGTCTAGGTGTTTAAACAGTAGTCTTTTCTTCTTTAGAAATTTTCTAAGTAGTTGTAATTTGTAAATATTAGTACTATTGATTTTTGATATGAATTTCCCACAGTCTGCTAATTATTAATTTTTATTATTTATAATAGTTATCTAGATATAGAGTCATATCATCTCTAAATATTATTTCACTTCTCACTTTCAGTTTTGATAGTCCTCATGCTTTTCCCTTGTCTGTTTTGGGTTGGCCTGCAGAACAACGTTGAATAGAGGATAAAGGATGTCTTTATCTTATTCTTAATAGGAATGCTCCTGTGGTCTCCCCACACCAAATATTAATAGGATATCCACTATGTTATGGGCACTAGGATATAGGAAATCCAGCTGTCATTCAGGACTCAAATCTACCTTCTTGCAAAGCCCATTCTGATCATCTCAGACAGAAGTTGTCTTTGCCTCCTCTGAACTTCATATTTTCCTCGCCTATGTCCATTCCTACTTTTTATCCTGTTTTAGAGTTATTTATATACTTGTCTTACATGGTCCCCTCAAATTCCAAAAGCTCAGAGAAAGCAGAGTCTTTGATGTGTCATCCAGTCATGCTCACAATCCTGCCTTGCCCACAGCAAATACTCAGCACAGTGCTGCTTGATTAATTATAAATAGATTAATTAATATGAAGATCTGTTCAGATCTACTCAAACTCTAAGTAAACATCTGCCCACATAAAATGCAGGATTCTCATACAGAGAGTACTTAGCCATGAGTAATAAAGGCCAGATGATAAAAGATATACATATACATATTTATATTCAGTACTAGCCAAAAAGGGGGGGAGCATTTACCTTTAAATTGTGATAGAGGGACAGATATAGAAAGGAAAGAGCCACTTGCAGCCAGCGAGCTTGGAACCCTTGAACCTCGATCAGTTCTCTAAATCTAGACAAAATAATAAAAATCATCAAGTCATTTCATGCCTTTTACACTTAACTTCAGAATCTTTTTCTCTAAAATGCCTCTCTCAACGGGGATAATAGAGCGAGCGACTTTAGTATCAGCATTTGGTTTCTTTGTAATGTGCAATTGGTTTTATCTACTGTGGAATGTCCCCTTGATTTAAAATTCCTAATTTTAGCTTCTCTGTATATTCTGTTATGTGTTCACTGTCACCCTCACACCCTTGCAAGTCTACACGGAAAGGTTCAATGCAGAGCTGGAGCTGTTCGGGGGAGCCTGTCATCCATCAGCCTACCCTTCCTCGTGCCAACGTCCTCAGGGGCCGGAGTGAGGACGCAGTAAAGGGCAGTGGGGGTGGGAGGTTGAATTTCTCACCTCCTCTGGTTACAAGCCAAATAGGAGGACAGTGTATCCAGGCCAGGAACCGTGATTTGTAATCATGGTTACAAATCCAGCACCCTAAAATCTAGCACACTGGTTGGCACATTTGATGCATGAAAGACTAGATGGCTAAGTGAATGAGTGCATACACTGTGTCTCATTAGGAGATGCCTCGTGAACCGCTGGCCACTATGGGCTTTTCTAATTTTTCAGTATGATTGAAGTTGGTAGTTTATATATTTTCACTTGGTTTAGAAAAACCTCCCTTAACCCAGTCCTCAGGCGATATTGCGAACTTTGTTTTGCTTACTTGGTAAATATGGTTCTATTACTAATTCATGCATTTGCAAGCACACAACATTGAAAACAGCAGCAAATCCTTTTAAGCTATACGCTCTTTTGAAGAGGTTATTTTTTTCATGCTCAGGGAAAAAAAAAAAATCACTGGTGATGATGGCAACAGACTGGTCCCCCAAAGCTCTGGCCATAGCCCAAGGAGGAGAGAACTGACAACCACAGGTCACCTATATTATCATTCCTGTGATTGGCCAAACTTATATTATCAGTTTTAAACTCAAAGAATGTCTTTGTAATTAGAGACATATTCTGGGTACTGTGGCTGTCAGTGCATCCCAGCCTTGGTTTTAAGGCACTATCCGCATTCCATTCCTTTCTTTCCTCTTTTGCCGCCAACACGGATATCCACTGAGTTTTAGGGGTGCCAGCTGCCTGTGTCAGCTCTTCGAGAGGGCAGCTTCTCTATTCCTTCTGCCTCCAAACGCCCAAACGCCTCCCCCTCTGCCAGCTCTTCTCAGCATGTTGGTCATTCATTATTGATGACCCTTCAGCACCTTCGTCACCCTGGTGTTCCCAAGGCCCTTGTGCACCGCTGAGCGGGGCCAGGTGCAGGATCTAGCAGGGGTCCCCGGGGCTGCTGCTCTGGGGCTGCCAGAGGTCCTGAAAGATGCCTGGCCCCAGCGATGTGGTAGCAGCCGCAGCAGCCAGTCTCAGGAAGGGTTTGTTTCTCTCCTCTGTTTTCTAGGAAGCAGAAGCTTAAACCGTTCATTTTCAGAGAGCTTAAACCGTTCATTTTCAGAGAGCCCTCAGTATAAAATACTGAGCTTTGTCTTTCTGGAGTAGGCTGATTCCCTGGCTTTTGACCTTTACTCCAATGCTTCTGCTGCCCAGTTCTTAGAGTGGTTTTCTTTACTTTCTATTCAGTCAGGAGGAATGAGACTAATGTGTGTTGTTAGCTTAGCTACTGGGGACAAGTGTCAGAAGAAAATAAACTGATTCTCTCTCCATTTTTCTACTTCTTATTCAACCAAGGCTTGACAAGATACAAGTTAGTGAGTAATTTGCATGGGGTGCCCTTTCTGAAGGCAGACGCTCTGCTTGCGGGCTCTGCCGAGAAGGCTGGAGCCACCATGGGGACACCTGTCCACCTTCACGTTTGTATTCATAATTTACACACACTGAACTCTGTCCACAGCCAGCCTCCCCTGAGCATTCGCAAGACACAGGCTGCTGCTTCAGGGAATGTTAACAATCCAGACCCTTCCAGGGACTCCTCTGAGTCTGGCTTCTCCCATAACAGTCAGAAATCATATTTGAGAATTCAGAATTCGCAGGTACCAGGATAATGGAAAGAGAAAGACAATCACATACCTACTTCCCAGTACTCACTAATTGAAGTAACTATTCTTGACAAAATAAGGAAACCAGATCTTGCTATGTTTGCTTGCCACTGGGCAACTTTGTTCTTAGAATTATCTAGAAAGTAAGGGAGTGATCTTTGTGTCACTCTAGCTAAGGAGTGTAGAGAGAAGGGAAAAGTGTCTTTTTAGTCCTCATCTCCTACAAGAGACAATGTTCCTAAAGTTTTTTGAGCCTTGCTCAGAATCATACCACAAAAGGAACAATCCTTTGCTCTACAAAATATTTTAATAAAAAGCAAAACAGAGACTAAGAGCCTCATGTACTACTGGTTCTGCCTATTTCAAATCTTCAAAGGCCTTTAATAACCTCCATTATGTGACTATGTGATTTTTATCACAAAACCTCAGACTCTTACATTTTTTAAATAATTCACCAGCAAGAACCAATGTCAGAACTAAATGCTAATAAGATTTGGCCTGGGAGAGTAACATGGTAAGATTGTTAATGTTTAATGCACTCACATCAAAGTGGGATAATCCTGCCACTGAAGGTCAAGAGAGCCTTTTTTTTTTTTAATAGGGGAGAAAACGTTATTGTAGCTGTTCCATTTTCCTCACTTAAATGAATCCAGCCTAAACTTATTACAGCCAAGCCCAGGATAGACATTTCCTGGCGATCTGGCAATTTCCCTTGTATTGTTCATGTGGTTTGTCTCTTTCCTTTTCCTCTTTGTTTCTAATGATGATGATGAAAAGCATCTCTGGAATATGCCACATCTTCAAAGTGCTCCATTATTGTCACTAGAAAAGACCTCTGCTGGGTTTTATTATGATCGTTGATATACACAGAAAATTAGCATGCAAAATTGAGGTTTGGTTTTAGAGCTGTGGCAACTGGAGTTATCACTTCTCACGGGAAAAGGAAGAATGACCTCCAGCGATGCAATAGGAAATTGCAAAGAGTTCTGCTCCCAGTTCTCTTGCTAAATCAAAAGATTAGGAGGGTCAAGATCGATTTCTTCATTTTGTCTAGGCAGAAATCTGAAGAGGCTCCAGCAGAAAACTCCTGCCCTAGAATTTTGAGTAATTGAAAAAAGCAGCAACTGTTCTGGGGCAATGTGTGTTGCCCATAAAAGGGCATCAGCTTCTGGGGGCAGCCTGCAGTTACTAGGTTCACTTTACTACCCCTAAACAAGGATAGCTTCCTGCGGAGACTGCAGGGGGGTGTATACTCTGGTGTTCAGTATTAGGCATCTACTCAAACTAGTAGAGTTGCTTTCGATTGGCTGGTAAATATTTTCTTGGTATCTAGCACTCATTTTCCCTCGCAAATATTGTTCCATAGCTTTGAGATGAATGCACCTATTGAAAACTCTGGGATAAATTCTCATGCAGCTCTATTATCACTCATCATTTTGTCAAAACACTAGCAAAGAAAGCTATAAAGTGGGCAGTGACGTGGTTGTGTGTTTGCTTGTCTTTGCTTTTCATCTCTTTGTGTTTTAGTAGGAGACGAATCCAAGATGAAAGAGCCAGGCTCTGATTTTAGCCCTGCCACTAACTTAATGTGTTTCTTTATGCAAATATCTGAAGCTTCCTTGGAATTCATTTCTTATTTGTCACATGGAGCTAATGATCCCTGCCCCAGCCAACCTACAGCATGGTGGTGTGGGTAAAGTAAAGCCACAGATGTCCAAGTGTCTGCAAAACTCTGAAATGTTTAGACAGCATTTCCTCATATGTCAGCAGGAATAATGAATTATATACCTGCAGCAAAAGGTGATTGTGAAGATCCGGTGTGTAGGGCTTAGAAGAGAGCCTGACACGTAAGTAGCCATTCTGTAGATGGCAGCTGGAAGCCCTAGCAGCGGGGTATTAGTCCCCAATCCTTTTCATAGCCCCTTTCTCATATAAAGCAAAGGAGTCTAAATAGCCTCACAGTCCCTCCAGTGCTACTAATATCCTTTGGCTTTGGAGACTTTGCTTATTTGAAACTCCACACTCCTGCTTCCCAGACATTTGCAGAGTTCAGCTGTGCTTTCTAAGGCAATCTGGCACTAACACAGAACAACCTTGCAGTTGGAATGACCTTGGAACTGTAGCAACTTCAGTTTAAATTCTAGCTCTGGCCCTTACTTGCTGGGTGTGATCAAACCTGGGCAACTGTCAATACCTTGTGCCTCAATTTCTCCATTTGGGGTTAGTGCCATACCATCTCCCTCACAGAGGAGTTAATAGATTGAAGTGACACAGATGTCACAGTCAGGAGAAGCTACCTAGTTTGCAGGGCCCAGTGCAAAATGAAAATGCAGGGCTCCTTGTTCGAACGTTATTAAGGATTTCAAGATGAAGACAGCAGAGCATGAAACCAAGCACGGGTTCCTTCTGAGCACAGAGTCTTGTGTGACTGCTCAGATCACCTGCCCTTGAAGCTCGAAGCCCGCCCTGGCCACAGTTCCCAGCAGCGGCAGCCCGCCACCTAGTAGGCACTCGGTAAAGACTGTTTACTTTTCTTTCTGTCCTCTCCCCTTTTCTCTCTTCTATCCTTGATAGCTGTAAATCCCTAAGGAGAGTTGGGTTTCCTCTTGAACTTCCTGCTGCAATTTTTCTTGCAAACTTCTCATGATAATTCCTTCTAATGGTTAAACTACTTCTTCTCCTTTGCCCCTGAAATCAGAAGGCCAAGCGATCCCTGGGGTCTACACCCCCCCCCCCATTCCTCTGTCTATATTTCTCAAGTTCTTTCAAAGACAACCCAAGAAAATAAAGGGTTAACAGCATCATGATGCATGAGAAGTGGCTGGAATGTCTGGGTGTTAAGGTGTGGAGTAAGGATGAGAAGATAATCTGAGGCAAAGTAAAAGGGAAAAAAGCAAGTGAAGGTATTAGAAGAAGATAAAAGCTTGCACTTCACAAAGGATATTATTTTGCCAACACCTATCTAAGCACAGTTGAGGAAGATTGGTTGTAAAATCACCTCATATACTTTTTTCAGCCACTTCCACTAACTAAACCAAACAAACATTTTCTACAGGCTTGGGTCCCTTGTCTCTGAACTTCATAATTAACAAAATATTTTGTTATGCATTATTTTATTCAGGGTTCACAGTATCTGTGAATTTGGATGTGGTACTTGTTTCTTCATTTTATAGAGGAAGAGATAAATTAGCCATCCACAGTTATTGTGTTCCATGAGAATGTCTTGGCTCCAGGCAACAGAAAGCTTGACTTCCGGTGTCTGTATTGGGTGAGAAGGAGGGGTGGGGAGGGGTCCTCCTAACAAGACATTTGGAGGCAGACCACCCTCTCAGGGGTTAGGCAGCCCACCTATATCATGGCTCCTATCTGCTGTTCTTTTGGCATTTCCTTCATGGTCACAAAATGGCAGCTTTGGCTCCAGGCATCACAGCTATGGTCAAGAGAAGAGGAAATGTGGGAAGGAACAGTACCAGACATATTGTTTCCTTTTCTCAGAAAAGTTAACACCTTCTCAGGCATCCTCTGGCTTACAATCTTCTGCTTATTTCTCCTGGGCCAGAACTGTGGAAGTTCCTAGGCTACATGAAAGGCTGAGAAAGTGGGCGGGTAGCTTTTCCAGCCTTCCTACTAGTAGTGAGAATGAGGTGTGTTGAAACACCTCTTGGGTGAAGCATACAACAGTGTATATAGTGACACAGGTAGGAAATGGCAGAGATAAAGCTGGAACCCAGGTCCTTGAATCCTGAGTTTAGAGATTTTGCCTTTCTGCTATATTGTTCTTCTTTTAAAAATGTATTCACTAGCATCCAACGTGGCCACTTCCTGCTGAGACAAGCAGGCAGAAGTCACTCCCAATTATGGAAATTAAAAACAGGGAATAGGTTTACTGTGCCTTGCCTTAAGGTTCCTCAGAGGGAACTTCCTCCAAGTTATATATAACTGAGAGATAAGGTGGCTTATAAAAAATTTATTCCTCGTACGAAAAAATTCTGTCCATTTGAAGTTCCATAGAACTTGCAGTGTATTTGGAAACACATCACAGAAATGGCGTAAAGCACCGCTTTAAGCCCTGTGCCCTTCCAGTTTTAAACCGCTTCTCTCCTCACTTTGCCGTTCTTCAAACAATAGCCGATTTATTGTTTGGTAGGAACTATTTACATAGGAAGATCATATTTGGGTGCCCTTAGTAATTTATTAAACTCACTTTTCCTGAAGCAAGGCCAGAGTCAAAAAACATATATAAATGTCAGCTTGAGAGATTAGAAACAAAAGCTAAGATGAAATTTCTCCATTGTAAATCACCACATGCAACTAACACAGCAGGGAAGCCAAGCTGGATAATTCAGTCCAAGGTAGAGAAATAACAGAATCTGGAAATGTGAATATGTTTCTGTTGGAGACACTTGAAGTAACATTTATACCAGTTTTTTTTTTTTCCTTTTTAGCTAGGGAATATTGTATGAGGGATTTTTATTATATTTTCTTTAAATGCTCCGGGCAGTAAATTGGAGGTATAGCACCTGCTAAATGTTTAGTCAGTCATCAAAACATTGAATAAATCATGAAATCTGTAGGTGAGCTGAATAATAGATGCCCTGGAGAGCATTTGTAACTCGTTGTTGACAAATTAAATCCCTTTACATTTCTGTGGTGGATCTTTTCGTTTTAGCCAGAGTTTTTGCTACTCCTAAGATAATTAAGAGTTTTGACAGATCGGAATGTTATTGAATCCAGTAGTGATGTTTATGAACTAATATTTATGTGCTAGGCACCGAGTTAGGTGATGTATAAGCATCGGATCATTAGATTCTCTCTCAGCCCTATACAGCTCTTAGCTCTGATTTTCAGATGAATAACCAAGACCCTGGGACGTCATGCAGCTAGTCCAGGGCCACACAGCTGGGAAGGAATAAAAATATTCCACCACTTATTCATACACACAAGTTCTTCCCAGGCAGTGTGGCACACCCAACAGACTGGCTCACTTAACTCATGTCACAGCCCGTCTGCTGCTACCACAGAGCCCAGCCCTCAAATCCCAGCGTCCCGTGGCCTGGCTTGGGGAAGCCGGCAGACACAGCTCTGTCCAGTGATGTGCAGACTGAGCTCCCTGGGAAGAACTTCCCTCCCCTCAAGCAGGTAAAGCCTCTTTGCCCTTCGCCCTTTCTCGTCCCTCTTCTTCCTTCATGGAAAGAAGATTCGCTTTCTAGACATGCAACAGCCACCTCCTAACCATGAGAAGGAAATAGCGAAGCCTTCAGGAAAGTGAAGGAAGTCTAGTTGCTTGATGACGTCCTCAAACAGTTGCCCTAGCCCTTGACTGCTGGCCATTAGATCGCTTGTTACACAGGAAAAATAATAATCTATTATTGTACTCAGGTCATTGATTCTTCTTCTTCTTTTCTTTTATCTGTATAGACAAATACATGGCCAAAGCAATAAACCTACATTTCTCAAACCAGCCATCTGATAGCTGCTAGTGTATAAGCTAGTCCCTAGGTATATAGATAATTAGGAAAAAGTGAATATATATACATATACTTATATATGTATACATATATATATATATATATCATTCAGGTCAATGTTGCTTTTAAAATCAGGGTGTAAATCCATTAAAATAATAGTGTACAGTAGGTAACTGATCACTTATAGTAATTAAAGTAAAAGACGTAAGAGCCAGCAGACCTGGATGTTCATGCTGGCTGTAGCACTTACTGGTTATCTCACCTTGAGCTAGTCAGTTAACCTTGCTAAGTCTCCGTTTCCTGGTATATAATTGTTCCATCCCATAGAGATTTAGGGGACATTCAGCACAGGATCAGGCACATAATCAGCACTCAGTTGGTGGTATTGTTGCTAATAATAATAACAGAATTATTTAAGACTTACAGATTGAGGAAACTTTTATGAAATGTGTAACAACTGAGGTTAAAGTCAAAGGGTTCTAATTTTCTCTGTCTGCAATCATCTATAATGGTCTCTTATTAATCTAACATCAGTGTCTTTCCATAATTAAACTGGTTTTTTCTTAAAGGTCAATGACTTTGCATCCTAGAGAAGATTCTTTAGGGGCTTATGAGTGGTGAAAATGTATGTTTGCCTCTACTTTCTATTTCCGTTGTCAAAGACCTGAGCTATTTTCCCTAATGATTCTAGCCAACTACTTCCTGACACGGTTAAGGACTCAAAGTCCAATACTTGATTTGGTTTATTTTAACTCTAGTTCTCGTTGTGTTAAGGGCAAATTTTACCAACTCACACAACTTCCTGACTCCTAGCCCACAAAAACATCTTCCAAATATCTGGATCGAGAAGCATTTTCCACATTCAAAGGAGAGTAACAGTAAAAAAAAATAGAACCAGCACAGGATACTATAGTATACTACATGATACTACAAAGATACTGTAATATAAAAGGAGAAAAAGAAAACCTAGACAACAAATGGTAAACACAGAACACTCACTAGAGGCAATTCCAACAGACAAATGAGAAAATAATGTTGTCATGAACCCAAACAATTTAAAGAAACCACTAACAAGCTCAAAATAGAGATTAAAGAGGTCAGGAATAATATGGTGAAATGAGAGGAAAAGAAATCTAAACTTATATAGCTCACAAAAGAACTGAAGGAGGAAAATCATCACAGATATGAAGATAGATGATTTTGGAGCAGCACAAAGGAAAATAGTAGATACAGCTTAAGATAGAATAAGGAATGTGAAGGACAGGATTATCAAAGCAAATGAAATAAAATAGAAATAACAATTTAAACGTATTAGGAAAAAAAGGTATATTTGGGTGACAAGGAATACCAAACAGATAATAATAAAATGTCCCTGAAAAAGAGAACTAAACAAAATATAAACAGTCAAAGATATAATTCCATATAACTTTCTAGAAATAAGATTTGAATTTATAGATTAAAGGGATCTACCATGGTCCAGAAAAATTTGCTAAAGAACCGTCAACATTACAATGTATTATAGACTTTAGAAATAAGATTCATTTGGTCAACCCAACAGGAGTACCAAATAACCCACAAGATAAAATTTAAAAAAAAATCAGCCTAACCTAAGCCTTCTTTATAGCAACATTCCAAAACATAAGAGAGTAATGCCCATGAAGCCCCAGTGAAAGGAAAAAAAAGTGTATGGCCTAGGAATTTTATGCACAAACTGTTATTCAAATAGGAAGACATTAGATAAAATTTTTCTAACATATAAGGACCCAGAAAAGATAATTGTCCTTTAATCACTCTCAGTCAAAAAGGAATCAATTTGAAATTGATTATTTGAGATGGATTGATTATTCATTAATTGAAATTGAATATTTAAAATTAATGATAATGATTATAACCACATTACATATCCTGTGGGACTAGCTAAAGCATTTGGTCAAAGGAAAATTCATGGACATAAGTAATTAATGAACAAAAAAATAAAGGAAACAAATGCATTAAATCTTCTACTTATAAGAAGACTTAAGAAATAAGAAATAAGAAAATAAAATTAACCTTAGGAAAATATAAGATATTAATGATAATAAAAGCAGAAAATAATAAATTAGAAAAAAATAGAAAAATAGTATAAACAATAAGGAAATTCATTTAGGTTTATTGAGTACAAAAATACTATTCCTAATAACCTTTCCACAAACAGAAACTGGTTAGAAAATTCAACTGAAGAGATCCAATTTCTAAAAGAAAAAAATTTAATTTTAGTTCTTTATGAAAAAAGAAATAAATCATCAGTAAACTAACCAAGATGGATGCAAATAAATTATTTTCTAGGAAAATATAAATTACCAAGCATGACCCTTAGTGGAGAGGCAGAAAAAAAAAATCTAAGGAAACTAATTAGCATAGAAGAAATACAGAATGTGGAGAAAAAAGCAAACAACTCCAAAGAAAACATCAGTCCCAGATGTTTCACAGATTACTTCTACCAAACCTCTAAGGAAGCTTGCATACATCAATCATATTTTGATAAAGAGAGCACAAAAAAGCAAACTAAAAACCAATTTTATTTATGAATATCAATGCAAAAGAATCTTAATTAAAGTATTAGCAAACAAATCCAAGGGCTCAGAAATATAAGAATTTACTATGACCAACTGGGATTTATTCTTAAAAGTATAAGAATATTTTAAAATCCAGATCTGTATTAATTTAATTCATAAAATATTGCCAAAATTAAGAATCACTTTATCATCTCTACAGATAACCGAACAGGCATTTGATAAAATTCTTCAATCTTGATGAAAAACGCAAAATGATACTTTATCCTACATAGCACTTGTGTGAATGATGTATATGTAAGAATATTGTCACATTGTGAAAGCAAAAGATTACAAACCACCAGACAGTGATCAGTATAGACTCATTATCACAAAGATCTGGTCTTGGCCAGGTGCAGTGGCTCATATCTATAATCCCAGCACTTTGTGAGACCAAGGTGGGAGGATTGCTTGAGGCCAGGAGTTCAAGACCAGTCTAGGCAACATAGCAAGACCCCCATCTCTATAAAAAAATTTAATGTATTTAAAAAAAAGATCTGATCTTATACAAGGGAATCCTATGTCCATTAAGAGAATAATCTCTAAGAATACAAAGTTCTGAGAACATTGCTACCATTATTGTAAAATAATGACAATAATAATACTAATATATAAAGCATATGCTTGTATATGAATAAAATGTCACCAAAAGTATACCTAATTGCCTAATTGCAGTAGTTGCCTCTTGGGAAGGGACTTGAATAGCCAGGGTCAGTGATGAGAGGTACTTTTAATGTACCCCCTTTTCTACCTGTTAAATTTTGTACTGTGTATATGTATTACCTATTCAAAAGTTAATCAATTTTGAATTAATTCAGATCCCAATTTAAATCCCACATCTGCTATCTCCAGCTTTATTATCTAGAGTGAACTGCATACCAGTTTCCTTCTCTGTGGAGCAGAGACGGTTATAATTCCCCCCTCCCAGAGCTACATGAGATAATCATGGAAAAATGCCTGGCAACTGCATGTCATTGTTTAGCAAATGCCCTCCACCTCTTTACCCCAGAATTAAAGTAAGCTGCATCTAACTATTACAGCTTAATAAGGTACATAATTGTGCTTTGCTGTGTTTTTAATTTTCTTTGTAATACTTGAGTGATTTAAACATCTGGCATCCTTAGGCGTCATTAAGTGACAGTGAGAGCGGTGTACATCAGCAGCCAGGCAGAGTTCTCTCCCTGTTGTAAAAGTAACACTTTTTATTCGGAGCCAAGACTAGGTATTAACCAGTCCTTGGCGTAACTAGAATAAGACTCAGAGGACTAAAGCTGCTAAAGCACCATTATATGTTGCCCTTGGACTTCAGATACCTAGGCTCTGTCACTCCTGACTGTCACTTAGCATTCGTCACCAGAGATGCTTTAGTACTTCTGTGCCGTTCCATAGCCTCACTTGTAAACTGGGAATAACCACCTCACAGAGGCGCTGTGTTAGTCCGGGTTCTCCAGAGAAATAGAATGGACAGGATATAAATTATATATGCACCAACAGGGTACATCTTATGAGAGGCTTTATTACGGGAATGAGCTCATGTGGTTATAGAGTCTGAGTAGTGCCACAGTAGGGCATCACTAAGCTGGTTCTAAGTAGGCTCGCAGTCAACAGGAGTGAGGGTCTGCCGCGGGGATCCCAACCCAGGATGATGTCTGAAACCTTCCAGTCCACTTCTCCCCGCAGTTGTCAGTCTTTGTTCGTGACAATGCATGGCCTCAATGCGTGTACTAAGTGCCCGCTGAGTCTGGCGAGTGTTGGGTTGGTACCAGAGAAGAAGCAACACTTCTTCAAAGGAGCAGATTTTCCAAGCCCTTTCCATCTTTCCTGAGCATCTGTAACCTGGGGTGTGCCTTGCTGCACCCCCAGCTATAAGCTGTGGACGTAAATGGAGAGGAAATCCTTGCAAACCTGTGTTGGGTCCCTCAGGGCAGCCACACCCTGAACACTCCTCACCTGGGGACAATGCGTCTCCATCCCTCCCTCGTGCCAGGGAGGTCAAGGCAGGTTGGAAAATCAAGGCTTTTACCATGTGTCTCGCTGAGTTTGATTTCTCTGCAAGGGCATTAACTTTTTCATATACCTCAGCTGAGTGGGATTTTACAATCTGTGTGAGCGGCAGGATATTTCATTTCCGATCCACAGGGCCCACGTCTCAACTTAATATTGCACGCTTGTCAGAACACATTCCAAACCCTCTCGGAGGAGGGCCCGCTCCTGGCCACATGAAGGTGCTGAGGGTCCCATCCCAGCTCCAACGAAACACCTGCAAGGGTTTTTGGGGTTTTTTTTCGGAGATAACATTTTAAAAGTTTTAGGTGTGCCTCATCTTCCTAGACAAGATGCACATTTCTGTCTCTCTGTGCTCTTTCCAGAGCCCAGTGTCTGTGGGGTGATTAATTGAATTAATGAATTCACCGCTGACAGTGCAGATGGGGCTGCCGGCCCAGGCCAGCCAGGGCTTTCAGCTGAGCCCATTTGGAGGGCTGGCCTGCAGAGAGACACGATCCAGCCAGGGCACCCTCCCAGGGTTCTGCTAGACACAGAGAGAAAGCCGCCTGGCCAAAAGCAGAGGCCAGGAAGACTCAGGAAGGGGGTGTGTGTCCATCTGTTCTTTTCCCATAGCCCCAGCACTGGCCAACGGTTGTGAATCATTGCCAGGCTTAAAACCACCCCACTCTTCAAAGGAATCAGTCTATTTGCCCTTGGAGTTTGGGCACTTTCCTTAGGGAGTATAGCAGTTTGTTAGAGAAGTGACCAGTCATTAGGATGTCATTTAATAACCTGGGAATAAACACAGGCCACCAGATTATATTCTTGAAGGGTTTGTTTATGGCCTCTGCTTTGGGAATGTGGGATCCCCTGACTAAGTTTTTATTACATTAATAGAAGGTTGACTATGGTGAAATATGCACTAGGGACAATCATCCTGGGAGAGCAGCCCCCAAGCCACATTGCGTCTCCAGTCGGTGTCAAGCAGGGGCTGCCTTACCTGGGTTTCGAGGTCCCTTTCAGACCATGGTTCCAGAGTCAAGGTGACTGTCCTTTTCTTTTGTCATATTGTCCTCTCTCTCTCTCTTCCACTCACTGTCTCACCCTCCTTTCTCTTGCTGCTCCTGGGCACTTTATTTGGCGCAGAGCTCAGGTGGTGCCTCCCGGTGGCCTTGGGCACCTGTAAGGGCCTCCCCCGGGGGAGGTGAGGAAGGGAAGGTGTGTCCGATTCATCGCTGTCACAAACGCCAGATTCTGCTGTTCTCCCTGGGCTACCCAGATGCATGCATCTTTTACGGTTCATGTTTGAAATATTTTGCTCCTTAGAGAAAAAAGCCATTTACAAATGTGAAATTATTCCAATTATCTAATCTCTGTTGCATTCCTCAGCACTGCAAAGAGTTAAATGATGCATAAAATCACCTGTCAGCATGCATTAACCAGAACTGTGTTTACACACCCAGAGGTGGCATGTAAATTATTTAACCGAAGGGACTCCCAGCTCAGCCTGGCTAGGCACGGTTCAGCCCGAGTCACTTTGGATGTACGGCTTGTGGCCCCTGAGCGCCCACTTGGCTGAGGAAACTGTCTGACAGACACCGTGGGCTGTTGCCAGAACCAGGTCTCCTTGAGAACGTCTTGAACTAAGCTCCCACGGGCTCCAGATGGCTCGCAGACTAGGGAGGAGTTTTGCAGAGTCCCGAAGGCTTTGCCAAAAAAGAGCAGGTTGGCAATATTTCAGTCTAGGAGGTAGGTTTGCCGTCATGCCGTGAACTCAAGGGTTATCGCTAGGGCTTTAGAGAGTTCATTTAATAACACCCCTGGTCCCCATCTGAATTTGGAACCAACAAGAGAGAGAAAGGCACATGGAGATTAAAATGTCACCTTTGTTACTGAGTGACCTACTGAACCTGGGGGTTGGTGACACTGGATGTCCTGATTCGGAACCTCCGAATGCAGGCGCACTTCCTCACCCAGGGTGGGAAACCATAGGCCTCACCCCGTGGGGCAAGGTCTTGGGTCCCTTGACCAGGGGCAGCTAGCAGACATGAGCCATACTTTCTACAAGCACCCAGCTCCTTGGACAAAGAAGACAGAGTCCAGTCCCTCGGCTTCTCCTTGGCCCGTTTCACCTTTCAGGTGAGTTTCTCCCCTGTCCTGCCAAGAAGAGAGTGGAGGCTGTCACAAGAGCCAGGAGCATCTGGGAAAAGCCTGCCTCAGGGAAAGCGGCATTCCACAGTGTCCTGAGCGGATGTGACAAGTGTATATTTGGAGGAGGAAGTCACAGAGATTGCAAGAGCTGGAGCGGATTTTAGAAGCCATTGAAACCCTCTCATTTTGCAGAAGGAAACTGAGGCACAGAGGCAGCAGAGACTCCTCCATGGTTATACAGCCAGTTAGGAGCAGGGCTGGCTTCTGTGTGGCACTTCACAGTTTACCACCCCCCATGGTACAAAGAGCACCTGTGTGCTGGCCAGCAGTGGGCTTCGCACACCCATGATCTCACCGTGGTGGCCACTGCCTCTCCGTCCATGGGGTTCTGCCCCACTGCGGGTCTCAGGCTGGGTTCCCACCCCTACTGCAATAATCCCCCCTTGGGAACGGCCTGTGCTTAGAGGATGCACAGTAATCAGACTGCTATTTGTGGCAAATGATGATATAGGGGGAAAATGTAAATATCATGAAATCAAGTCAAATAAAGGTGCTTTGTTGGCGCTTTGTCCCTGGGCTTTTCAGACTCTGACCAGACGGTTGGGGAGGCAGTCAGCTCCTGCCGGAGTCAGAGGGCAGGAGAGCCAGCCTGGGGAGAGACGAAGGAAGGGGGACCTGAAGTAGATGTCCTGGGAGGGTGCTATTGCCTCCCCGACCGATGGGGATCATTGTCACACCTGCTTCTGCAAGTGCTCAGAACTGCAGGCGGCTGTTTAGCCTTCCTTCTGTCGTCTGGACACAGCCCCCACTGCTATATTTACTAATACCTCATTGGCTCATCCCACCGTCCCAATTGAATTCCTCCCAGCCGCTCACTGTGCCACGGGATTTATGCGCTGGGACTCAAGCCCTGAAGTGCTTTGGTCTGGGCCCCCCTGGAGCACCCACACCGTGTGCTAGAGAAGGCGGGAAAGGACCTACCCCACCATGCCCATGACCTTGGGGAGGCCAGCACCTTTGTCCTCACATTCCCCAAGGCCCCTCGTTCGCTCCCTGCCAGGGAGCTATGGTGATCTAAACACCCACTGGCTGCATTTTATTTCCAGCACAGCAGGGTAACAAGTACACACACGTACACACACACCAGATTTCCATTCCCATTAAATCTCCGCATCCTACAATGACCTACCTGTTGGCAAAGGCTTTTTATCTGTCAGAAGCTGTTATCACATGGAAGTCATCTCTTTCTCTTCGCTGCACATGCATGATCACAAATGCAGGTACAACCTCTACCTCCCAACTCCCTGGAGTCTTAAATGCTCCAGGAGAATGTCTGAAACTCGTGTGTAATTTCTGTCCAAAAAGAAGCCTCTTGAGGACCAAAAAAGCATTTTGAGGGAGATCACCCCTATTTTTAATGGTGCTGTCTCACCATGAGGCACAGTGCTGCAAAGGCAGGCCCCCACCCCTGGAGGCTCATGCTAAACCCCACTCCTCTGCAGGCCAGGGGGGCCTGGGAACTGGGTCAAGCACAGCCCCTCCCAGCTCTTAAAAGAGCTTTTCATATGTGTCTCCTTTGAACCCTACAGAAACAGGGGAAGCTGGCAGGGCAGGCAGCTGAGAGGTTAAGGCCATAGGGCAGGCAAGTCTCACTCCCTCCTTCCATGCCTTCCCCCCTCCCTTGTCTACCCCTCCCCCCATGAAACCATCCTTCATCTTGATGGCAGGAGGGAGGGGTGCTGGTATGGATTGACCTGGAAACAGGGTGCAATTTGGGTTTCTGGGTGTTTCCAGAAAATAGTTTTTACTTCATGTTAGATAGAAAGAGTTGGAAAAAATTAATTTCCAGGATCTATAAAATCAAATTAACTTTCTTTTTTTTTTTTTTTTTTTGCTGTCATATTATACTGTAAGTTTTCAGTTGACTCAAACACAAAGTAGCTTGTATTTGGTCTTCTGGATTATTTCTCTCTCAAACTGTGTGGCGTTCTAACTATATGCATATGCCCACAGTGTCAGAGTTTACATTTATCTTTTTACTATATATGGTCTCAGAAGAAACCAAAGACAAACTCTAATCATGATACTACTCATTCCTGATTCTAGAAAACCGTGTCTTCCTGACCCTCATGGTTTTCATTCTGGTCTGAGGCTCTAGTATTCATTCCCATCCCCTGGTGTTAGACATGGTACTGGCTTTCTAAAGCCAGAACTTCGAAATATATACTGGGGGGCTTACTGGGCACTGGACAATATGAAAGAAGTCAAATTAGTTGATGTGGCACATGGGACACTGTCTAATTTGGAAATACTTGGGTATCATCTGAGGGAGAATGTGCTCACATGCATGTATGTGTGTGTCCACATTGGAAAGGCAATGGGGAGAGAAAGAGAGGACAGAGGAGGAGGATGAGAGGAAATAGTTTTCATTGCATGTTAGATAGAAAGAGTTAGAAAAAATTAATTTCTAGGATCTATAAAGTTGTTTCAGGAGTATGTTAGTTTTCTAGGGCTGCCGTAACAAAGTTTCACGAACTGGGTTAGGGTTAGGGTTAGAGTTAGGGTTAGGGTTAGAGTTAGGGTTAGGGTTAGGATTAGGGTTAGGGTTAGGGAAACCATAGAGAAGTTTATTATCTGACAGTTCTGGAGGCTAGAAGTCCAAGATCAAGGTGTTCATCGGGCTGGTTCCTCCCGAGGCCTGACAGGGAGGGGTTTGTTCTGTAGGCCGTATCTTTCCTCTGTGCGTATCTATCTGTGTCCAAATTTCCCCTTTTAATGAAGACACCAGTCATTTTGGATTAGGACCCATGCTGATGACCTCATTTTGACATAATTACCTCAATCAAGGCCCTATTTCCAAATAAGGTCACATTCTGAGGTACTGAGAGTTAGGACTTCAATGTGTGAAATTTCAGGGAGGGGACACTTCAATCCACACCAAGAAGATCCACAAAGAGCTGTAATAGGGAAATAACCAATGCAGCGTGGAGTCCCATGATGCAGGTAGAGCTGCCACTGTGTGACTGTGGCCTTTCTGATGTGACTCAGCTCTGGAATGGGTTGGTACCCCTACCACCCACTTATCCATCCAACACGCCCGCCCCTATAAAAGCCTTTCTTCTTAGGTGGCTGAGGGTTCCCACTCTCTTCCAGATTATCATGGACAGTGTTTCAAATGCAGTGGTTTTGTGAATATGCCTCCTTCCTCTCCACTTCCTGGTTACCTGCAAGTAAAGGAAAGGGAAGAGCAGCACCCTATTGTTTAGAGGAATGATACCAGGTGCTCCACGTATAACCTTTCTCTCTCTCATTCTTCCTGATGGCTGTGTAGGGTGGACAGCAGCATCCCCACTGAAACATGAAAAGTTAGTCTAGTGGCCCAAAGACTGCGGGGACCCCAGGCCATATCCCCTCAGGTGGGGCTGGGCTCCCAGTGGCTTTCCAGCCTCTGCCTCTCCTGTGAGCTGGCACACGACACTCACACTTGCCTGCCCTCCTGCTGCAGAAAAGCTGCAGGGAGACAAGCTACAAAGCCACTTAATCTATGTGATTAACAGAAGTAATTGACAAAGGACCCTGGCCCTGTCCCAAGGGGGGCACGCAGGGTTTATTTTCAGATACTGGTGTTTATCCCACTGATTTCCACTGTGTGGCCTATAGGCCATCAGATGCTTCCCAGGGTTGCTCAGGCTCCCTCTTCCATTAAAATCAGAATTAAATCAGATAGATACATAACTTTATTAAATCTCATTTTCTTGGGGATGGAAAATAAGTTTCTCTTTCAGTCTGTGATTTCAGGAGCAGGAGGCAAAAGATTTGGAAATCACACCTCCTGGCCTTGCCTTGTGTAGTTTATCCTTTCTCCAAGCAGATGAGGCCTCCCCTTGGCAAAGTGCTACCTGTGGGCAGGAAAGTCCTGTTGCTTATCCTGCCGTGTAGCAGAACTTGGGGTATAAGGTGGTAAAACTAAGGCTGCTCCGGGGGAGCCCAGAGTTATTGTAGAGTTGGTTAATGAAATCATCATTTTCTGTGTAGTTGGAAACCCATACAAAGTGAGGCCTGTTAAGTTGGAAGTGACTTGTGGTGACACTTGTTTGGAAAGCCTGGCTCTCCAGCCTCAGCTGCCGTCCTCTAGAGTGTTGGCAGGGAGCTGCACAAAAGAAAGTCTGATCACGTACTTCTGAGGGGAGCAGTAGAAGCTTCTGTGGTTACTCATTTGCTTCAGATAGAGGAAATTAAAACTGATTTTGAAGGAAAGGGAAATGAACGTTTACTGAGGAGTGAATAACTACGTGTCAGGCACCGTACTAAGAGCTTTCGCCTGTACGCTTAAATTTGAGAACTTAAAAAATAAAAAAAATAAGTAAATTTTAAAATAAACCAGTAGCCTTTAAAATGAGTAAGAATCAGTTCATGAATATTAGAGTTATTTGGGAAAATAGTGTTAAGCAGAAAGATGAGAATAAAAATGACTTATTTGCTATAATCGGAATTTTGTGTCCTCCCAAAATTCACATGTTGAAACCTACCCCCCAAACCAATGGTGTTAAGAAGTGGGGCCTTTGGGAGGTGACTAGGTCATGAGGGTTCTGCCCTGAAGGATGGGACTAAAGCCTGTGTAAAGGGCTGGAGGGAGCCTGTTTAAGCCTCAGGCACCTGAGGACACATGGAAGATGCCATCTATGAAGCAGAGTGAGCCCCACACACCAAATCTGCCACTTGACCTAGGGCTGCCCAGCCTCCAGAACTGCGGGCAATAAATCCTCATTGTTTATAAATTGCTCAGTCTAGGCCACTTTGTTATCCCAGTCTGAAAGGACCAAGACGCCCTTGTTCCTTAGCCCATTCCATCGAATCCTTTGGTGGCTGCATGGAAGAGAGAGACCCGTCAATTCAGGAAGACCGGGGGACCCGTGCTTCCTTCTGTGTACGTGGAGGGAGCCGGGGGACATTGTGTGGTGCTGGAACACCGTGAGGGGAGGGGACCCAAACTCTTCAGGTGAGATAGCATCCTCTGGGCAATCAGTCACAGAGCAGGAAGGCCACTGTGTCACTTGGAATTGTGTTCCTGCAAGCAGCTGAACACTGGCAGGTGTCTTTGGAAGCAGCATTAAATATCAGCAAGAGAGGAAGAAGATGTGAAACCGAAAAGGGAATCTTTGCTGCTGGGCTTCGGGCAGCACAGGCAGGGCTGGGGACCAGCAGGGCCTCACGTCACTGCCGGGCAGTGGCTCTGGCGGGAATATCCTAAAGTCAGCTTTGTCACTGCACCTCCTTCCACGCAGCCCCATCGGGGACTGTACCCCTTCTCCCTTAGGCTCATTTAGAATCCTCGAGGGGCCTCTCTGGGAGAAGGTGAGCCAAGGGAAGAGCCCTGTCTGGTCTTCCAGCACCGAGCACAGAGCGAGGGCGCAAATATATCTGGAGCAAGTGATGATTCTCCTCGGCTGCCCCTCAGGACTGCCCGTGATGCTCATTTCTACCTGGTGTTGCTTATATAGCGTGGGGCAGGGGGAGGTCCCCCACTAATTCATCTCAGTCTCGCTCCCCCAAGGGATGACTCTCATGTGCTCACTGGAGTAGTTTGGGACATCAAACATAATGAATGGCATAACCAAAGAAGAGCCCCTCCTCCCCCAAGAAGAAAACAGCCCAATCGGGAGGAGAAAAAAGGACAAAAAGAATGGGGCTCCTCAAGGCAGGTTTGCAGGGGGAGCAGCCCTCTCTCCCCAGGAAGGGTGGTGGCCCAGCTGAGCCAGGCAGAGCGCCCGGGGGCACAGGCAGGCCGGGAGGACCCCAGAGGGTGGGCAGCCTGCAGGGATCACCCTTGCCAGACATGTGAACAGAGTAAAAGGAACGGGAAGAGGCCAGCTGCCAGAAAAAGCAGAGCAGCTTTTTCTTCTTAACTCTTCCAGCCTTCTCTGGGCTTTCTGGTCTTTCCCAATGCCAAGGAAACTTCACTCTGGCCCTTCTCATTCCATCTGGAAATGCACATCTCTCAGGACCTCTGGGAAGCTTTGGAGGGCTCTCTCATTGCCCTTAGATGTTTTAAGGAATGAGTCTGGTCCTCTCTGGTCCCTCTTTCCATTCAGTGCAGTCCAGGCGTGGGAGACCAGGGGCGCTTTAGAGATAAGCACTGTCACCTTCCTCCAGGAGGTTACATCCCAGAGGGAAAGAAGCAGGACTCTAGTAACAGACAGAATGAAATAAGCCCTAAACAGGGGCACGTGGCACTTCTGATTGGAGCAGAGGAAGAAACACCTTATTCTGGTTCTTGTCTCACATCCTGGGAATGGGAAAATGGAAGGAAAAACAGAGACATTCCTAATGCAGACAGGCGCGTGTCCTAGGAAAACCAAGGGGAGCTTCCTGGAGGAGGTAGCTTTGGAGCAGGGCGCGGAAGCATGACAAGGGCTTGCTGTGGACGGATGAATTGCTTGAGGAGCAAGGGCAGATCCGGGGAGGTTTCTGCAGATCAGTGTGCTCGGAAGCAAAAAGTGTTGGGAGGGAGATTGATGCTGGAAAGGTAGTTGGTGCCAAAGGATAGAGGACCTTGAATTCCACAGTGGTAAACTGGGTGTTGATTTTGTAGCTGTGGGAGGCCACAGCAGGTTTTCAATGAAGAAATAATTTCCATCAGTTGTTCCAAGCCCTCCAATCCACTGCAGTAGCCAGTTCAGTTCAGTTTGGGGTAGGGAAAGGCGCTGAGTAACGGTCAGAAAGGAAGTGAACCAGGAAGCCTGAGTGATCCCAGAGTCCAGGGTGTCCAGGGGACAGAGGAAGGACAAGCCCGATGTCCCTTGCTCTTCTCCAGGAAGAAGAAATTGTAGTAACATTGCAGGACCCTGGATGGACCCGTTTGTCTTTGGAAACAAGGGCATTTACCCCTCTGCAGCAATAAGGGAAGGGTCATGTTGGGACTTGAATATTTTTATTGAAACAATGTGAAGGGCCCCCATATTCGAATTGGGAGCATTTTACAATGCTAGCTGAATTCACTGGGTTACGTTTCCATGTGATATTCCATGTACAATTCTCCTAGGTGGGCTATGTTGGAAAATGTGGCTAGGTGAAATCAGAGATGAGAAATAAAAAAGGATCTTTGCTTTTTCATGTGTAGACTGTGATGCTTCAATGGGCTACTGTGACCCATTTAAGAAGCTCCCAGAAATAACCTCTGAGCCAACCCTCTAATTGGTCCCAGGTAGACCAAATAAATGAAGCATTGAAAATGCCATGGAGGCAGTTACTTGGAGTTGTAGACAGACATCTTCCCCAAGTGGGCTGCCACAGGTCTTGGTTGATGGTTGCTTTGGCCATTAAGCTGTTCAGAAGGTTCAGAGAGCAGCAGAGTGTAGGGAAACCCCATTCACTACCCATCCAGAAGGAGAAAATAGAGACTAACCTGCTTTGGAAACAGATATACTGATAGCGTTTACTAGTGGGTAGGGATCACTGGGAATATTAGTTTTCTGTCCACTGCTGTAACCAGTTACCGTAAACTGAATGGCTTAAAACAACATGCATTTACTATCTCACAGTTCTGAAGTTCAGAAGGTCTCACTGGGCTAAAATCCAGGGGCTAGCAGGACTCTGCTTCCTTCTGGAGGGTTTCAGGAAGACTCTTTTCTTGCCTTTTCCAGCTTCTGAGAACCACATTCCTTGGCTTGTGGCCCCTTCCTCCACCTGAAAAATCAGTCCCGTCTCCCTGATGCTTTTTCCCCATCATCCCATCTCTCTCTCACCATCTACAGCTGGGAAACATCTTCTGCTTTCAAGGACTCGTGATTAAACTGAGTCCACCTGGATAATCCAGGACAATGCCCCATCTCAAGGTCCTAAACCTCAATCCTATCTATAAAGTCCCTTTTGCCACCTTACATATTCACAGGTTCCAAGGATTAGGATGTGGACATCGTTTGGGTAGGGGGCACATTTTTCTGCCTTCCATACTGTGCATTGAACTTGTATGCATATGATGTGGCCCCATTTTCTGCATCTTCTGCCACTCAGCTAAAGCCATAGGTGAGCCAAGGCCTCCCTGGCAGCTGCCCCGGCCAGCTGGTGTAGTGATCCAGGGAGCTGGCTCCGGAGCAAGCTCTGGGTTTCACAGCCATAACCTCATTTATTCAGCCCTCTCACTTGGCCTTCCTAAATCTCAGTATGTTTTTCTGTAAAGGAGGAATAGTTCCCAAAAAGAAGCAGATGACACATTCAATATAGGATAATTTGAGGAGATCATAATAAGGTCTTCAGCAGTTGCTAGAATGTTTCATTGGCCAGAGTCCATTGTCTTCATCTGCATTGTAGCTGGCCTGCATCAGAGGTTCCTTGGTCCATGGCCTGCCCAAAGGACGCCCTCCACTCATATTGCAAAGCAAACAACAGACTCTTATACAAGAAAAATGGTGCCTTCTAAGGCTCGGTTATGCCAGTCAAGCTCAGGGGAGGCATTTTCCCTAAAGTATCATCAGCAAGCCATTTGATTTCTGACTTAGAATGTCATTCTTGCCTGCTTTTCTCTCCAGTTAAATGGGAAAAAATTAAATGTTTTTCATAAAAGTAATTTATGACGCACTACATATGGCAATATTAAAACCATAAAAGTGAGCTTCCAGGGGACAAAACAAATAATTCTGCTTTATCCGTCTGCCCTGGTACCATTTCTGGGTAATGCCAGGCACGGTGCATTGGGGACCGGCTCCTAGCTCAGCTGGTACTTGGGTGCCAGTGGAGACTTTCCCTGAGCATTGTTGCTAAGGTTTGTGAAATCTTGAGATTTCTGTTTATGGAACCCATTCCCAAAGCAAAATTATCTTAAATGTAAATACCAAATTTACTTTCAATTGAAAACATCACTATCCCCAAGACCTTTTTAATATATTAAGAGTCCTACTCAATGCTGGAATCCAAGATGAAGTTCTTTAAGAATACAGCACTTATGTCATGTGTGCATTCATTCATTGATATGTTCATTCAGGAAATAGTTACTGAGTACTATTAGGATTCAGTGATGAGCAAAACAGTCTAATGGGAGGTGTAAATACAAATTAGAGTGATAATTGATATGGAGGAAAGATAGAGGGTCCAATAAGAGCTTATAACAAGATAAGCACTGGGATACCATGGACGAATCTTAAGTGTGGGGGTTAAACAATCAAATTTTCCCTTTTAAGAGCATCATACAGGCTGCAATGTGGAAAACAGATCAGAGAGGAATCAGGGCCTGCCCTACCATCCTTTATGAGTTGTCTTTAATACAGGGCCTTTGTGGCAGACGGCATTTTTTGGTTAACCTAATCCCATTTCCATTCTCTCTCCCCCTGTTCCCTTGTGGTGTAGAGGCTGGAAAAGCCAAAGACCCTCTCCCCTGCCCACCTTTGCAGCTAGGCATAGCCACGTGACCCTGCTCTGGCCTTAGACTTGAGCAGCGGTGATCTGTTGAGGTCCTCTAGGAAGGACCCTTCCCTGTTCTTCCCACCTTTCACAGGCAGGGGATGCCTAGAGCCGGGCAGCCGTCTGGCAGCCATGAGAGAAAGACCGAGACAGTAGCTGTGATGGAACCAAGCAATGCCAGCACCAGGCACATACACGCTACTTCATATGTACAAAAAATCAACCCTCATGTTTGGAGGTCACATATTTTTTTGTTGTTATTACTTTTCATCAAAAGCATCCTAGACTGATACGGTGATGATTGAAAAGTAGGTTTAACCGAAAACAAATTAACAGAGGCATTTCAATCATCATTGTAGTTAGCGTGTGGAATCTCCAAATTCCCCCTCTAGCGTCTTTGGAACCCACACTTAGCTCTGCTGTCTCCAACGCAGCCCTAACTGTGCGCCTAGATCCCCGAGTCACTCTGAAATGTGCTCATCCTTGAGGAAGGAGAACAGATCCCATCTTTTAACTGCTCTTTAGCTATAGAAACTTACACAGTGCTCGAAACTTCATAGGTGCACAATAAATGTCCACGAAGCCAATGAGTGAACCTGAATACACTTAAAAGTTGAAAATAGCAGTGTGTCCTGTTTTTAAAAATGAAAAAGAGAAATGGCCTGATCTTCTGAAACACTGAGGGGCAGAGCCTGCCCAGTGGAGCATGCACATTTTGGATTAAGAAATACGATTATCATTTGCCAGCTCCGATCCCTGCCTCCGGGCAGATAAGATGGTGTCCAAGGAGTCATTTTCATGCATTAGAAGACACCAGAACAGGAAGGGTCTTTAATGAAAGGCAGAAGGCGAAGTGACAGTCATTAATAGCTAGGAACAGGCAACTGATTGCAAAGTCGAGATGAAACGCTCTGATAAAAAGGACCTTCATGCTGGAGGCACACTCTGCCTTCTCTGCTGAAGTTGTGGTGGATTTTTTTTCTTTTTAATAATCACAACATCGTTTGCCTATACTTGAAGTTTTTTTTAAATCTCTGTGGAGGAAAAATTGGAGGGACTAAATATATTTGTTCATTGGATCATTAATTTGCACAAACTAAACTAATATTGGCCCTTTGTCATTTCCATTAGGAGCGTCATCCATCCAAGCACAGGCAAGAGGCAGGGGCTGGGCAGGACCAGCAATGTCAGGGCCTGTCTGGGTCGTATCTCTGCCTGGCTTCTGATGCCATTTGTCCGAGATGGTTTCTAAAAACTTCAGAAACTCCCCAGCCCTGCCCGATACTCTTCCCCTCCCCCATACTCTTCCCCTCCCCCGCCTCGCACCTCTTAGCACAGGGAAGTGTTGAGCATGAACCCCCCTGGGGAGGCAGGCAACATGGAGAAAAAAGGCACAGAAGCCTGGCTGTCTGTCCTGCCTCCTCGCAGACATCATTTTGCATTTGCCAAGCCAGAGACCTTACGTTAGCAACCAGGCTGATTATTGTAGAGATGAGGCAGGTCAAGTCCAGAGAGGTTAAGCAACTTGTTGAAGGTCAACACAGCAAGTGGGAGAAGCCAAGGCCAACAGGTGTCTCAGGCGTGGGTCTGGGGTTCTTCCCACTGTCCCGCTGTGTCTTTGGTTCATAAAGAGAGGATTGCTTCTCCTTACTCCCCTCTCACACTCTGGGGCTACTGCAGAGAATTGTGTATACTTTTTAAATAATACTTCTTATTTAAAAGAAAGCCCACTCCACAGTGTAATGGTTTCCATCTTTCTGCTGTCTGGAAGAATGTTTTACCTGAGCGTCAGTGCTGAGCTCTGAGCTCCTTGGAGAAGAGCACCCCGGTTGTTGTGGCCCATCCAGGCAGAACTGGCAGCGCCGGCAAAGTGGTTTCTCTGCACCACTTGGCTGTCAGATAAGGGCCACCTGCTGATTGATTGGCACTTAAGGCCACACATCCTCCCTAATGACACAGAGCTTCCTGTTAAAGGACGTTAGGGAATTGGTTTTGCTCTTCCTTAGGAACAAAAGGTGTCAGATGTTAGAAGGAACTGAACAGTCAGGAAATCATAAGAATATACCTTCCCATCTCCCAAACCTCACCCCAGGAGCTGTGATCTGCTAGTATAAGACAAATCTAACCAAACCCATGGGACAAAAAGAGACCCCTGAGCTGCGAGACAGCAGCAGTCATCGACAGAAATAAATCCTGAGACAGTTGAGAATCAGATTATTTGGACTGATATCTCTGCATCCTCTGCCAGCCCTTTAAGAATGCGATAAACTGTCCCTTCCATGCAAATAGTATTAAGGGCCTGAAAGTGTCTGGAAAGGATGTCAGCAGGCCCTGGTTGAGGATACCAGCATGAGTCTTAGTTCCCCTGTCTATGACAAGGGGATATAAGCATCTACCTCCTGTCAAATTTAAATAAGTTTGTATGTCTGGCCCAGAGTAAATACTCCACAAATGTTAGCTAAGAAAATGGAAATGAAACCCCAGGTGCAGCCCCTGCCTACAAAATGGTTTGAACCTAAGGAGCAAGATGAGAGGCTGCATATATATGCCTCTGTTCTGCACTTGTCATCAACTGCTAAGGCCATAGAGGGTAAAGAGTTGCCCTTTTTTAAAGGCAAAATAAATTATACTTGTTGTCCAGCAAGGAAGACATGAATCAAAAATACTAGAAGTGGGAAAGTTAATGTTTGGAGTCCAGTAGGTGGCACTGGGACCAAGAGCTCTCTTTGGGTGCCACATTCAGCTCAAGATTTAATGGGTCATATAGTATAAGAGGCGACCCCAGGCTCTTCTGGAAAGTGGCCTGAGATCCGCAGCAAACAAAGCACCAACCTTGGTATGTGGCACTGGGAGAGGTCACATGACAGAGATCAGCCAGCTCTTGGGCACTCACTGAGTTCGTGCCTCCCATAACTACCTTTCCAGGATCTTCCCCCACTGCTAACCCTAGTAGCCATACAACTCAGAGAAGGATTGTAGTCACATTTTTCTGAATATCTGAGAAATAGAAGTTGAGCTTTAGACCTGATAAACAGGGCTGTACATTGGAGGCATTAAGACTCGGGTAGGAATTGTGGCTTTGCCGCTTACTAGATACGGGACCTTGGATAAATCACATAACCTTTCTGAGCCTCAATTTCAACATCTGTACTAAATAACTTTTAAGTGTGAGGAATAAGTTAAATAATTAAAATACCTAGAGGAATATTGATCATAAAATAGATGTTCTGAAAATGCTTGTTACTATTTTTATCAGCTCCTGAGAGCCCACTTGTAATTTTTATTGGGTCTGTACTCCTGGGAATTCTCCAGAAACCATGACAAAGAATTTCAGAGAGAGTATTATTAGCTGATATTGTAGCAGACTATGCTCAAGAATCAAACACAGTTATTGAACATTTATCTGGCACAACAGTGGAATGGGCTACCTAAAGTAGTGTAGCTCCTAAGAGATTTTAATAGATAGCAGATGGTGTAATTGAATTTCTGCATTCTTCAAAAGGGTTAGATTCAAAGATACCCCAATTCTAAGATTCATTGACTCTGATTGTCAAGTATTTGTTGTAACTTCATCAATTTTTGATAAATGCATTTTTTCAAAGCCTTGCTATATCTTAATTTTGCTATAGAGCAAATCACCCCAAACTTAGTGGCACACAACAATCAGCATTTCTTGCTCATGAGTCTACAGGTCAGCTGAGGTATGGCTGATCTGGCTATGGGTTCAGTACCATTTGCTCCAGATGTCTCTCATATTCCTTGGAATAACAACTGCCTGACACACGTTCTTCTCATGGAAAAGGCAAGAGAAGAGAGTGAGCACGACCATGCAGGTGCATTGCAAGCCTTTGCTCACATCACATTTAGTAACACCCCAGTAGCCAGGCAAGTCATATGGCCAAGCCCCAGCACCAAGGGGCCCACCATGAGGCCAAGGCAAGGATTCATACGATGGAGAAGTCAGGAATTTGGGGGCAATAATTCATCCTTCCACGCCTGTGATGTTGTAAACTACTGCTGAAGTGCAGCCCCCTCTCTGGTCAGTTGTGGGGATTGTGCTTTTGATCTGGCTGTAATCCTGATGCTTGATATACTTTGTTGGTACATTGCAGGACAACATAAGAAGACAGGACTTTCTCTTTAGTAAATAAGACCCTTTAAGGTTCAATCGTGTGATGAAGAAAATACCCTGAGCAGAGGAGAAAGACATCGTGGCACCAACCCTTAAAATCCAGCCCACGGCCTCAGAGGCTGGAAATTGTTACCCTCTCATGTCCAGTCTGGGGTCTAACTGAATTGAATTATTGGCTTCCCTCCAATTCTCAATGATTTTCTGGCCATTTTCTTAGAAACCATCAATGTCACTGATGCTTCTAGTGTCAAATAATACATTAAATCAAAAGCATAGATAACTTTGAAAATGTGACCATTTTTCTAAGACTTTGGCTTTCAATTAGTAATATTCAAACTACTCCAAATGTTTGTGTTGAGTTTGGGAGACAGACGGCTGGCAATAGCTGAGAGTATTATTAACCTTAATGTGGATGAAGATCCTTCTTCAATGGTTGTTTAACAGACACAAGTCTTTAGGGAATGACCCTTTCTAGCTTGATACCCTCATCTACCGCCTGATTCCTTCTCACTCTCAGTCCTTCTCAGGGAAACCCAGAAATATACAGGTGATAATGGTCTCCTGGTTGGTTGATTTTCTGAGAATCTTACTGGGAGGCAGGATGGCTCAGGGCTGAGAAGCCTGAGCTCTGGGGTCTGCGGCTGACTTCAGTCTTGGCTACGCAACTGGATAGGTGTGAGATCCTATGAAGGTTGTGAAGGTTGCTTACCTGCTTCAGTCATCACTGATGTTGATCACAGATGTTCAGTTCCACTCTCTTCCTGGCACCCAGAGGACTAAGCCCCCCTAGCTCCTTTGTGGTTGAGTGGTACTATGTGGCTTGTTCTGGCCAAAGAATTGTGAGCAAGCATGTTATACTTAACTTCTGGGCTATATCGTTTAATATCCACTGAGATACTCTCTGGAATTCTCTCTTGTCCCTCTGGCTCCATGACCAGCAACATTGAAGATGGTGACTGATCCATCAGCCCTGGCCCTAGAGCAACTACAATGAGCAGTGTCCCCCTGCTGATCTGCACTAGACAGATAGCATGAGAGAAAAATAAACTTGGTTGTGCCAGCCAGTCACATTTTGGGGTTACTTGCTACCACAACTTAACCCATTCTACCTTGATTGATACAATTCACTAAATCTTAGTTTCTTTATCTGAAAAAAATGAGGATAATAGTGGAATCTATTTTATGAAATAATTATGAAAATTAAACAGGATACTGTCTAAATAATACTTATCCTAGTATCTAGTACAAAATACATTTTTGAATACATGTTGGCTATTCATAATAATGATGAGGATGATATTATGCAAAGTTCTAACTTTGTCTCTAACAAGTTATCTATTTCTATCAAACAAGTTATTAGTTATTCATCTTTGAGAAAATCACTTAACCTCAAATTGCAATAGTGGTATGTTAGACTAGATGAGCTACAGCTTAAATTTCTAGCCTGAAGATTATGTGACTCTATTAAGGAATCATTCAGAGAATCTATCTTGGTGTTTCAAAGCTATTGCTGCTATTGGTTAGGGGAACAAAATATATGATAATAGTAAACATTATTTCTCTCTCTTCTTCAGTTTTTCTCCCCTCCCCAAACAAAAAGATATGTGTCCTTGTTACAGATTTTTTTTCTGTATCTTATTCTGAAGATATCTGCCCAGGAAATTACACCCAGCTTGTAAATTCATAGCTACAAATGGGCTTCCCAGTTTAGGTACCTACATCCTCGTCACTCCATCCCCAATCTCTGCTCTGTTTTCACCAATAAGATGTCATGTGGATCCAGGTCACAATCCACCATGGTCTTTCTCCTGACAGTGTAGTCACATTTAGCCCAGAAGGAGAGGATCCTTAGTCCTGGCTCAGGCGACCATCCACAGGCCACCAGGCCACCACCCACAACCACTGAGACCTGTTTTCCAACTTCTCTAGACCAGGGCTTGCCATGTCCTGAGTCATGATCTTGTTTTTCTCTCATGTGACTCTGGCTGTGTCCTTCTCCGTTCCCAAAGGCAGCTCTGCCTGCAATTCCTAATAGCAGTATGTTAACCTACATTAACATCTTAGGTTAAACCACAGGGAATTGCCATGGGGAGGTTGAAGATGGCAATTTCCCATGGTTCAACCTATACATAAACGCAGTGTGGGAAAGAGGAGGAAGCATATCACGTACATGTTGAATTATATGTTGGATCTCGTCGAGAATTTTGATGTATTTCTTCCTCCTTACCTTGTTGAACTGGGGGGGTTATTCTCCTAGAACATATCCTATGCTCTTTTATAGTAGCTTTGGGACTCCTCACACCCAGCACATGGTCCATAGCAGATACTGATATTTATTGACCAACTAGGTGTGGGCTTGTCCTGCCATCTATTGTTGGCATCCGTATTTACACATTTGGGCTATTTATAAAGGTACCATTTATTGTTATCTTGTGGAAGAAAATAATATTTCTTTTGTTTAACCTCTTTCAGATTGAAGACATCATTACAAAGATGCAAGATGACAAGACAGGGGGTGTGCCCATCAGAACAGTCAAGAGCTTCCTCTCCAAAATCCCCAGCGTTGTCACAGGTAACGGACCTCTTACAAGGTATTGTTGACAACCAGAACTACTAAAAGAGTTCTGTAGTCCAGATTGTGTCCTGGGGGGTGTCTAGAAATCTGCGAGTTATCAAAATGAAATGTTCAGGGTGTTTCTTGACTCCAATCCCATCCTGGTCTTGATTACTAGGAAGAAGCTACTCTTTGCCAACCATTCAGAATTGCTTTACCACGACCAGCCCTTTGAGTGCATATAGATTGAGGCCCCTGGGAATAAACAAGCCCATCAGTAAACTGGCCCTTTAGCAGTTTGGCCTGTGTGATATACACAAGCACTGAAATATTAAAGAAATTAAGTCTAAACAGGTTTTTAAGAAAAAGTTTTAACAAAGTGTCATGTTCAAATTCTACAAAACGCTTTTATTTGTAGTTTCCTTTAACTCAGTGTACTTGAACTCCTGAAAGAGAAGTTATACAATCTTTTCTGCATTGTTTTTTTTGTGTTTTGTGCTCAAACATATTTCTTTTAAGTGTCTTATTATGAAATATAGTAAATACATGGGTATAGTTTCAAGAATAATAAAATACATTCTATGTACCTACCATCCTGCCTTATAAATAACATGTTATCAATATCTTAGAGTCCCCTTGTTACCTACTAGATTGCATCCATCTTCCTAACCACTATCTACTTTTATGCCAATCAAGTCATTGTTTTTCTTCATAGCTTTGCTACATAGGTATGGATCCTTTGCTATCCAAACCAATAACCAGATAAATTAAGATACAATTCTCAAAATCTGACCATATGCTGTTCAAAATTCAGGAGCCAAAAAGACTTAGTTTCCACTATACACCTATAAGAATGGCTAAAATAAAACATACTGACAATACCAAATGCTGGTGAGGATGTGACGCAACTGGAATTCTCACATATTGTTGATGGGAATGCAAAATGCTACAGTTACTTTGGGGAATTCTTTGGCAGTTTCTTATAAAGTTAAACATATGCTTGCCATATGAGCCAGCAATCCCACTGGTAGGTATTTACCCCAGAGAAATAAATGCTTGTGTTCACACAAAAACTTGTACATAAGTGTTTATAGCAACTTTATTTATAATTTCCAAAGACTGGAAATTTCCAAGACTGGAAACAACTCAAATGCGCTTCAGTGGTTAAATGGATAAACAAACTATGGTCTATCCATACTAAGCAATAAAAAGGAGTAAACTATTGACACAACAACTTGGATTAATCTCAAAGTAATTTTTTTCTGAGTGAAAGAAGCCAGTCTCTAAACATTACATACTGTGTAGTTTCCTTTAGATGACATTCTAAAACATACAAAGTCATAGTGATGGAGACCAGATAATGGTTTCCAGGGTTTGGCAGCTATGGGGAGAGTGTGACTACAAAGGACAGCACAAGGGAGTTTTATGAGGTCATAGAACTGTTCTATATTGTCGTGGTAACATGAATCTATATATGGGTCAAAACTCATGGAATAGTACACACAAGAAGAGTCAATATTACTATATGTTAACTTAAGAAATAAATAGACTCAGTTAAAGTACCTATAAATATCCCAACTCATTATCCGGACTGTCAGGGCTTGTCTTCAGGCACTGTCTTAAGTCAGCTCAGGCTGCAGCAGCAAAATGCCATGGACTGAGTGGCTTATAAACAACAGAAATTTATTTCTCACAGTTCTGGAGGTTGGATGCCATCATGGGTTCTGGTGAGGGCCTTTCCCAGGCTGCAGACTGCCAACTTCTTATGGTTTCCTCACCTGGTAGAATGATAGCTAGATAGTTCTCTGGCCTCTTTGTATCAGGGAAATAATACCATTCATGAGGGGACTTCCTTCATAAAGTACCTCCCAAAGGCCCCACATCCTAATGCCCTCACTCTGGGGATTGGATTTCAACATATAAAGCTTCAGGAGATACAAACATTCAGACCATAACAGGTACCAAAGAGATTTGGAAAATGAAGGATACTTGTATTGCTAGCATTCTCTAATTTTGAAATTTATATAACTGGAATTTCATTGTATATATTGGCTATGGTATTTTTCATACATTGCTGGATTTTGTTTGATAATGTTGTTTAGGATGTCTATATCTATTTTCATGGACAAAATTTGTCTATTTTTCTTACCATCATTGCTGGTTTGGGTATCAGATTTATGCTAGCCTCGTAAAATGAACCATGAAGCGTATCTCTTTTGTTGATATCGTGTTGTTCTATGAAAAATAATTGTCGCTTTAATACAGATTTTAAGTGTGCCATTTCAATTATTTACTTTTTATTTCTAAAATTTCCTTCTGGTTCTTTTTCCAATATACTTGGTTATTCATTTATTTTTAATTTATTCATTTAGATATTTATTGGATGTTTAATATTTTCTAAGCATTGTTAAGCACTTGGGATTCAGAAATAAATGAAACATGAAAATTTCTGCCCTTGTGGAATTTACATGATAGTAGAGAATACAATAAACAAGATAAATAAGGAAAATTTGCAGAATTTTAGGTGGTTATAAAGGCCAAGGAGAAAAATAAAATACTAAAAAAGAATAGGGAATGTTGGAGTGTCATAATTTGGGAACAGGGCGTCAAGGAAGAACTAACTCCCTGAGAAGGTGACTTTTGAGTAAAGATAGGACGGCGATAAAGTGTTGAACCATGTGTCTATTGAGGAAAAGAGCATTCCAGACAGCCAGTGCTAAGTGCCCAGGGCAGGCGTGTTCCTGGTCTGTTGAAGATCTGTGAAGAGGGAGTCAGAGCAGCTAGAGTAGAGACAAGAAGAGAAAGATGGTAGAGATGAAGTCACATGATAATGGTGAGAGCTAGGTCGTGTGGCCTCTCGTTATTACAAGGCCACTGGAGGACTTTGCACATGGGGCAACATGCTCTAACTTACCTTTCAATGGGATGATGTTGAGAATACCCTCAGCGGTTGGAGACTTAGGTGCCTGATAGTACACTATTGTGAAAATGATGACTCAGACATCAGCATTGGAGATGTGTGAAGTAGTCAGATTCTTATTCAAGTTTGATGGTAGAACAGACAATATTTGGGGATAAATCAGATGTAGAATGTGAGGAAGAAAAAGGAACCAACCATGACTGTACACTTTTTGGCTTGAGCAATTAGAAAGTTAGAGTTGCTGTTAATTTTAATAAGGAAGACTGTGAGAGGGGCAAGGGGTCATTTGTTTAGCTGAAGGGTAAGAAATCAAAAGATAAATTTGAGACAGGTTAAGTTTTAGAGACCTGTTGGATATTCAGTTGGAGATGACAAGTAGGTATTTGGGTATGTGGGTCTAGATTTTAAGGGAGTATCTGAGCTGGGTACATAAGTTATCAGCGTGTAGATGGTACTCAGAGCCATGGGATTAATGAGGTCACCAAGGGAGTGAGTGTAGATAGAGCATGTGGTCCAAATCCTTAAACTCGGGATACTCCAATGCACAGAGGTGAGGGAGAGAAGGAGAATACAGAAGAAATTGAAAAGAAGTAGCTGGAGGCAAGGAGGGAAATCAGGAGGATATGGTTTTTTTGGAGGCCAAATTTTCTAGAAAGTGTTTCAAGGAAGAGTGGAATAATCTACTATGTCAAATACTGTGGATAATCAGGTAAGCTAAGCACTGAAAATGGACCATTGAATTGAATAACACTGAATTCATTGTTGACCTTGGTAAATGCACACTCCATGAAATATTGCGGGCAAAAAGCCTTATCGGAATGTGTTCAAATCTGAATGGGAGGGGAGCAATTAGAGGTAGTGAGTGTAGATAATCTTTGAGGGAGTCTTCCTATAAAATAAAGAAATCCAGTAGTATCTGGAGGGGCACATTACATCAGGACAGATAGGTTTTTAAATGATAAGAAAATGACAGTATGTTTGTATGATGATAGGAATGACTCAATAGAGAGGGAAAATGGCACAAGAGAGGAAAAATTCAAGAAGTGATACCAATGAATAGGTAAGAGAAGGTTGAATCTCATGTGCAGATAGGTGGGTAGCTTTAGCTAGAAACATGTGCAATTTATTCATAGGAAGAAGAAGGGAGGCATGACGCATGCACAGAGATACAAATAAGTGGGGAGATGTGATGGGAGATGGTGGAAACTTGTAGAAGTTCTCTTCTAATTATCTCTATGTCTTTAGTGATATGGGAAGCAAAGGTGGTAGAGAGGTTGAAAGTTTGAGGAGAGACCAAAAGCTATGAAGTAGTCACTAGGAGAGTAAAGAGATTGACTGGACTAGGGAAATAGAATTTTGATTGTGACCCACTTAGAATTATTAACATTCATGAATTTAAGAAGAGACAGTTCTTTCTTCAGGCACAGTTAGCTCTGTGGATTTGGGAACATATCAGGTAGAAAGCTGGACTTGATTAATGCTAGAGCAAGTGCAAGGGTGTGATGAATTGAGAGAAAGAAAAGAGAGCAGCCAAACAGTCTGGCCACTGCATTTTAATGAAGTAAAGAGGGAAATGAGAACATGAGATGGGTGCAGAACTGTGATGAGTAGTAATTATAATAAATGGTTAGTACAATGGCAAAGGAATTTTGGAGTTAGAGGTGAGAGTAATAGAGCTGGAAATATAGGTGCTGGTGGTTGGATATCGGAATGTTTGAAATTGAGATTCTGGGAAGGTTGTGATTATTGGCAGTGACAATATCTAAGGTATGATTCTGTTAACAAGTGACTAAGATAGGATAGAGGGCACAATCATTGCAGGAGAGGAGGGTGAGGGACTGAGAGGCTGTGATATTGGAACATTGAACTGTATGGATATTGAGATCACTATTGGGCGAGTGTTAGAAAGGGCAGTTGTGAGTTAAAATCTTTATGGAATGAGAGGCAGAGGCCCAGGGATCAGTACTATGGGTGGTTTCATTTGATGTCATGGCTGAGTGTCTTTTAGAGAAGAGAGAAGGAATGAAGATAGTCTAAAAGAAGCCACTAGAAGAGAAGAGGTCATTTATCAGCCTTCAAAGCCCATGGCATAATAAGGTGTAGTAGGGAAAAGAGCCACCACCTCAGAGGGCTGCAGGGAAGCAGTGCCACTGGGTAAGAACAAGAGGGTGAAGGGAATAATAGCTGATTTTACTTAAGACCAGACATGAGTTGCAGCGGGCAAGAGACAGGGTTTCAGGAGATGATGAGTGTATGACTCAGGTAATAGATGCCTGCTGCTTCTATGTGACAGGTACTAGAGTAGTCACAGGAGATGTAAAGATGAACAAAAACCTGATCTGCTCTTCAAAAGCCATTAATCTGGTGGGAGAAACAGGCACATAAAGATCAATAATTATTTGAGCTATGTGCTATAATAGAAGAATGGACAAAGTACTGTTTGAGTCCAGAGGAGAGACTCATAAATTTTTCTTGGGTATGCCTAGAACATTTCTCTGAGGAGGCATATCAGTTATCTATTGCTGCATAAAAAACCACCACAAATTGATTTAAACTACAATGATTTTTAATTTCTCATGGGCATGATTCCATGAACTGATAATCCAGGCAGTTCTGCTGGCCTCACCCATGGCCGTAGTCATCTGATGGCTCAGTCGAGGCCGGAGGGTCTACAATGGCCTCACTCACCCGTCTGGCATTGGTGCTTACTCTTAACTGGGGTGCCAGTCCTTCTCCATGTCACCTCATATCCTCTGGAAAGTTCAACTGGGCTTCATCACAGCCTGATGGGCTCAGGGTTCTAAGTGGGAGAGGGTGAAAACCGCAAGGCCTCTTAAGGCCTAGGCTCCCCGAATTCATACAGTGTCAGATCCACCACATTCTGTTCTTCAAAGCAAATCACAAAGCCAAGGCTAGATTGAAAGATGGAGAAACCAACCCCACCTCCTGGTGTCACATTGACCCTGGGAGACATGATTCATTGGAGGCCATTATTGTAATATCTACCACATGAAGTAATGTAGAACTGGACCTTAAACATAAGCAGGAACCCAGGGTAGGAAATTATAGGTGGAGAAGATAGGATTTTCATAGGCTCCAATACATGAAAAACATTCCAGTTTTTTGTAAAGATAATCTTGTTTATGTGGTTGGAGTTTAAAACACATTTGTATGTCTCTGTGTTTAAGAAGAGGAGCACATAGGCAGAACAGCCACAGGAATTAAAAGGATATGAAACTTAAGCTTAAGAAGAGATTACAAACGAGGTTTGACTTACAGACTTTATCTCAAAGGTATCTAGATTTTATCTACGCTGCTCTGATAGGCTGCCATCAGGGGTTTTAAATAGGAAGGGAATGACATCTATGAAGTGGGTGAAAGATTGAGCAGCACGAGATGGGGAGTATGGAGACTAATGAAGGGTTGCTAGGTGAGGAAGGCTGTGCAAGAAATGAGGAAGGCCATGCCATCACCAACCCACAGCATCAATGGAAACTACAGCTTTAGAACCACACATCATTAAGTCCTCACAAAACCCCTATGAGATAGGAACTGTTATTATCTCCATTTTATAATGAAGGGAACTGCTAACTCAAGAGCTTAAGTAACATTTCCCAGGTCACACAGCTAGTCAGTGTCAGGATCTCTGCCTCCAGGGCCACGTGTAAGGATGGTAGCAGTAGGATTGAAGACATTAGAGGAAAAAGCAGAAGATAGGATTGATGGGACTATAGGTAGTCCTGGTGGCTAGAGGTAGGGCACAGAGTCACTCAGTCAAAATGGGTCCAAGTTAACATTGTGGACTGAATATATGCACCTAACTGTATCTCCTCTGAAACCCCACAACAATCATAGTAAAGGATTTTTGTTTTAAAAACATAATCTCAAAGTTAGAGGCCACTAGTCTAATGATCTACCATGGGAAATAAGCTTCCTTAAATTAAATATCTTTGAAAAGATAATCCAATACAAAGGGCAGTCGATGCCTCACTCTCAAGATGTGCAGATGTGTGAGAGACTGCTAGAGAATTGTCTCCCAGCACGGGAGACAATAGCAACAAAATTCAGGGATCTGAAAAACAAATGGATGAGTGGCAACTGCCAATGACCCTGAAACAACCTAACCATCACTTGTCAGTGGGGAAAGCTAAGAAACAACACTGTTTATATGGTGGAACCCTCAAAAGGCTCGGAAACTAGTAGCATCGGCACACTGTTCTATCTACTTAGAATGAATTTTGCCAACACAGTCACCTGCTTAACTACTGCACAGGCCACTCACAAGCTCAGTGTTCCCTATCTATCAATATCAGGCCCTACACTAAGCTGGGACAGCTCAGGTTGGGTGTTAAAATGGTCCCCAAGAACAGTCAAACCCCAGGACAACAGGTGAGCCTCATGCTCAACCTGTTCAAAGTATCAGACCTGGCATTCGGCCAGCATCTGCTGTGGCACAGAGAATAGTCAGCAATTGGAACCCAGGAAATCCACTCAATGCCAACCAACACACAAGGACTTCAGTCTGCACCAGTGAGTACTCAGCAGCCACAGACCGAAACAAAGAATTCAGCTGCACTGTCAGAGCCGCAACTGTAGCCAACCCCACGAGCAGTGTGTTCAGAAGACACAGCAGGAGTGCTAGCACCAACACAGCAGCCACAAGCTCTTCACCCCCATCAGCCTCCTCTAGAGAAAAACCTTGGGACGATATTTCAGGATATCTTATTCCTCTTCACCATCCTAAAGATGATATTAATAGTACTAAAGAGGAGAACTACATAAATAAAAAAAAAAAAAAATCCAGGGCATGGAGGCACATGCCTGTAGTCCCTACTTGGGAAGCTGAGGCAGGAGGAAAAAAAAGGAAGGGAAAGGGAAGAAAAATCACCCAGACCCATGGCTACTAAACCTAGGGTGGAAATCCATGAATATATGGCAACCCTGTTACTGTGCCAGAGGTTGCGAGAGGTTGTGTCTACGCAGAACAGTAATCAGCCCACAGTGCAGCGTTTCCTCCGGCTCAGCAGCCTCCATCAGACTTTCTACCCAGTAGGGAAACAGCCAGGCTCCCACCACTGGAGCTTGCCCCCAACAGCAACAGCTGGGGGGGGGGGGGCGGTAGCTTTATCTCTTCTGTCTCGGGACCCTAGTTCTTTAGAAAAACATTGAAAGTAAGGATGAAAGAATGATGAACACAATGAAGCTGCTTTAATCAACACAGTGCTTTTATCTCTTGCATTGCTGGGCTACAAACTGTCCGTATCTACATATGACCTTCCACCTGCTTGAAGAGCAAGTGATGTCAGTGGAAGAGGGCAAGATGGTGGAGAGAGATGGCATGATGACAAGAGTCCTGGTGAAGGCTGCTTCCCAAAGACTACGTAGCTGAGGGGCGGGTGAGCGTATCCCAGTGCATCCAAGACTCCGTCACTGGCAGAAGCTCTGGGAAGCTGCTTGTCACCACTTTCTCAGCAACATGGTAAAAATCAGAGAGTAATGTTAATCTGCAGGACAAAGCATCCTGGAACACCCATCTATCTCTGTGCTGTTATGATCTGAGTTGTTATGATATGTTGATATGATCTATTATCATCTCAGTTATGATCTGAGTTGAAAATCTCACCAACTTTTCCAAATCATCCCAAAGGCAAAAAGAGAAGCAACTGTTCATGATCCATATCAAATAAATATGTAGAAATATGCAGACGTGTCCCTTTGTAATGGATCAAATGAGTCTGGGTGAGAAACTCTAAACCTAAGGTTTTAGAATATAAGAAGGACTTCAGAACCAGACTGTATTTGCCCAAAAAATAAATAAATAAATCAAAGTCAAATTGAAATAAAGGAAAAAATATAGACCTGGGGAATATGGATTTTGCAAAAAAAGAATTTGTGAGGAATGAGGGCTGAGAGGAGGGGGAAGGTATAACTATATAAGCAGAGCAGAGAATTGATATAAAGAAAGTTTTCTAGAATTCGCAGGTGACGTCAAAGAGTTCATGGTGCCAAGGGACACAAAAAGATCAGAGTTGCAGGGATATTATTTCCTTCAAATGAATCCCTTTTAAGCAGACTTTGTAGTGCATTTGTTTACAGCCTTTCTAATGCATTGGTGCCTACCAGTTGGAATAGCAGCACAAGAGGTGATGGGCATTTCTTGACCTTCCATCTTACAAATTAAATCTGTCCAGTGAATTCCTACAGGACCCATGCAGAGCCTGGACTGAAAGCATCTGTTAGGATCATCAGTGCAGAAAATAAAACCTTTTCCCATCATGTTATTCTCTTCTTTGTCTTTCTGGCCTTCAAATGTCTGCTCTAACTCATTGGTTACATCTTTATTAATTATAAATGTTAAAATAAAAATTAATTTAATACATTTAAATAAATACATTTTTAACAAAAAAAAAGATAATACAGATCTAACCTATATTGAATAAAGGAGAGAGAGAGGAGATGGACATGGTTGAGATAAGAAGATTAAACACAGGAGATAGTCATTACAATACAATCCCTCCCTTAAAAAGTGAAAAATTAAGAGCCATGAGGGGTGAGGCTTAGCAAATAAATGTTCTGTAAGGGAAAGTAGATGGAGAATTGGAGAGAGAAGAAGAAAGGAAGGATTAAAGGAGAACCCAACATTAGATCAAAAGCCAAGGCTCACTGGCTCATTCATAAGAAATGAAAATTCATGCCCAACCACCCCACCTTCCAGAAGCTTGAGATTTCTGAGCAAGGTGCCCACAGAAAGGGCACCTCATGGTCACCCTACTACCCCCTTTTCAGGACAGCAGATCAGCCTCCTCAGACTCTCCTTTATGAGTAGCAAGTAGGTAACAAAGATGATAGCTGGAGTCAAGGTGGTGAAGTATCTGAATTTCTAACCTCCAATGTGCCAGCCAGCTCCATCCATGCCCCACCTGCCCTGCAGGTGATAGCCGTATCCTGAGCAGAATGCCTGCCCACTCCAGGAAAGCAGCCAGATTGCACAGCCTTGCCCAGCTGTCAGAGACAGTCATTCCAGGATAATTCTCTGTCACCTGAATGTCATAAAGAATTTTCCAGGGACTTTAGAAATTTATTTCTTCCAGGCCAACCTCAGAAACACAAATTTTTAACATGTAAGAGCCATAAACCTAGTCTCGCTTATTCTTGCAAGCAGGAAAACTGAGTCCCAGAGACATGATGTAATGTGCTCGAAAATTGCAATTTGTAATCCTAGCACTTTGGGAGGCCGAGGTGGGAGGATCACTTGAGGGCAGGAGTTCGAGACCAGCCTGAGGAAGAGTGAGCCCCCATCTCTACTAAAAATAGAAAAGTTATCAAGGCATGGTGGCACACGCCTGTAGTCCCAGCTATTCAGGAGACTGAGGCAGGAGATTCACTTGAGCTCAGGAGTTAAAGGTTGCAGTGAACTATGATGATGTCACTGCACTCTAGCCCAGGCAATGGAGTGAGACCCTGTCTCAAAAAAATAAAAATAACAATTACACAGTTTGTTAGAGACAGAACCAAGACTGGAATCTGGATTCCTCACTCCCACTGCAAACTGTTTCCACTGCCTCATGCATAATTACAGACTCTTGAATTGCAACCATTTCTTAGATGTGTCTGATGCATTGCCCCTGAACATGAGAATAGCTTGTGTAGCTTGTTTTTTCAGCATCTTCCCACATTTATTTCCTATAGTCTGTCTGAATTTGGGAATCACCATAATCCCTGCCAAGTGCTCTCCAGCCTCTGTTTTAATAACCTCCAATGATGAATGTCATCATCTCTCCTTCTATCTTTGGACAACTTTGACCTTTTGAAAACTTCTTCCTTATAATGAACTTACCTGCTTCCCTGTGGCTTCAATTCATTAGTCCCAATTCTCTTTCTCACAATCAAAGAATAGAGGAATGGATTTGATTAAAATTATACTCACCTGGTTCTTCCTTATGAATTTTTATTCTACAAATAATTTTCAGAAAATATACAAAGTATATACATGCCACTTTTATTTTGCTTATCTCAACACAATTTTTTCATAATACATTTCTGTCTCTTTTCATGGGCTACAAATTTATTTTTAGTGACTTTATGTTGACATAAACATTTAAAAGTATTTTCCTTATGGCTTCTTGTCAGTACCAACTTGGAGTCTAGGGCTCCAAATAGCCTGTGTAACTTGAGCTGGTCACTCTGTCCCCTTAAGCTAGTTCCCTGCCTCTTTGAACCTCAGTTTTCTCATCTGTTAATTGATAAGTTTATATTAAATAATATTTGTGGTCAATTTTGGCTTTGATTTTCTGTGATTCTTCACAAGATATGTACAAAGGTCTGTCTGAAGTTAGTGCTTTCCACTTTTCCTCTAGATGTTCTAACCAAATCTACCACTAGGTTAATCCAGGCCATTAGTTTTCTCTTAAACTGTCTTAATCCATTTTCTGTTGCTATAACAGAATACCAAAGGCTGGGTAATTTATAAAGAAAATAAATGTATTTCTTACTGTTCTGGAGGCTGGAAAGTCCAAGAGCATGGCACCAGCCTCTGGTGAAGATTATCCCATGGAAGTGGAAGAACACACATGAGACAAGAAAGAAAAAGGGGATAGAACTCATCCTTTTATCAGGAACCTACTCCCTTCAAACTAACCCACTCCCATGATAACAGCATTAATTCATTCATGAGGGTGGAGCCCTCATAATCTATCAAATCACCTCTTAAATTTCCCACCTTTTAATACTCTCACAATAGTAATTACATTTCAGTATGAGTTTTGTTAACCATTGCACTGTGGTACTCCCAGATCAGGAAACAAGAACCAGGTTAGGAAACCTGAGGATGACCCCAAAGTAGTCAACATTCTTAGTCTTTGTTTTTCTCTTTCTGCTTCTATATCAGTGAAAGGAAAAAAACTAGAGAAATGCCACAAAATAGAGATAATTTGTTGGGTGCATGAGGTGTGCTGAATAACTCCGCAAAGATATCAACTCCTAATTCTTTAAATCTGTAAATGTTAGTTTATGTTGATAAAGGGTCTTTGCTGGTGTGATTAAGTTAAGGGTACTTATATGGGGAGATTATCCTGGATTATCTTGGTGGGCCCTAAATGTAATCACATGTATCCTTATAAAAAGAGAGTCAGAGGCCCAGTGTGGTGGCTCACACCTATAATCCTAGCACTTTGGGTTGGGAGACTGAGGCCAGAGGATCACTTGAGGTCATGAGTTCATGACCCTGTCTCTATAAAAATTAGCTGGGTGTGGTGGCACGTGCCTGTAGTCCCAGCTACTCAGGAGGCTGAGGCAGGAGGATCACTTGAGGAGTTTGAGATTGCAGTGAGCTATGATGATGGCCACTGCACTCTAGCCAGTGAAACAGAGCAAGACTCTGTCTAAAAAGAGAGAGAGAGAGAGAGGAAAATTGTATACAGACAGAAGAGGAGAAGTCTGTGTGACCTCAGAGGCAGAAATTGGAGTGATGTGGCCACAAGCCAAGGAATGCCAGTAGCCACCAGAATCTTCCCTAGACTGTCCAGAGGGAATATGGCCCTAGCAACACCTTGATTTTGGCCCAGTGCAACCAATTTTGACCTTCTGGCCTCTAGAACTGTGAGATGATACATTTCTGTTGTTATAAGCCACAAAGTTTGTGGTGATTTATTACACCAGCCATAGAAAACTAATATAGTGACAAAATTGCACTAAATACATTAATGTGAGATAAATGACAGAGTGATATTTTAGAAAATTGAGATGTTAATAATTGAAAACAAGAAACAAGCAAAAGTTTACAAATAGCTTTCTTCAAAATCTTAGGTGAAAAATTTAGATTATAATAATATTGAAAGCAAATTGCACTGACATAAACTTATATAGTATAATTATTCAATGAGTAGTCAGCTTATATTACTTAATGTTTTAACAGAAAGTGTATTTGTCCAGGTCTTAATGCAATTTAAAATATCTTTCAGATATCCTACATAATCATATTATTTCTACATTTGTGGTGAATTATATCAATTAGAAGTACATAAAATCTAGTTTATTTTTAATTATCATGCCAGAATTTATACATATATATAAGTATTATTCTCTTCACATATTCACTTTGAAAAATGGCATATTTATTTCAAGAATGCTTTCATTGCTTTATTTCCAGATTCTCTCTGGTAAGAGCTTTTAAAGCTTCTAGAACTTATTTAAATATCCTCAACAGAAGCAAACCACACATCCATATTCATATATCCATATAATCAAACTTTATTTGGGGGATTTCTGCTTTGGGGAATAGACTAGTCTACTCAGACCAATTTTCTGCATGAGAACAATGATCAAAGCTGGAAAAATATCAGCTTAATGTGATTAGAGAGTTAACAAGAGAGTGAAGAATTACTGAGCCAAGATCCATGATAATGTAAAGATCCATAGATGTGATCCTGACTGTGGTTCTGTGCTCTCCTTGGGGACATTTGACAATCCAACAGAGAACCTGTGGAACCATCTAGGCCTTTATTGAGGCCCATGGGCATTATCCCTTAGTCTTTCCTGTGGGGGTTGTGATTGGCTAGTTTAGAGTGGAGACCTTATGTACATGACTGTGGTGTTGGTCATTCGGTTTTACCGTGGTGAGCATCTGTGGGCTATGCTGGGTTTGAGGTAGCTAGGTGAGGAACAAGCGGGCTACACTGCAAACCACACCAGGGAGGTTTTAACTAGGCCAAAGGTGATGAGATACACCTGCATTAACTTAGGCCTAAAAATGGATGCTGAGGCAGCAACTGTATTAAACCAATGCATGATGGGCAGGGATTACCATTTACCTAGGAGGGGCAGGGACTATGTTGTGATTGGGACAGTGCGTGCAAGGGAGTACTGGAGTGTTGAAAAAAATTTTTTTTATGTCAGTTACAGTAACATGATTTTTTAAAAAATAATTTAAACTGTACATACAGTATTTGTTTTGAACACTTTTCTGTCTGTGTAATATTTCACAATAAAAAATAGCTTTCCTTTTTCTTTTTTCTTTTGTTTTACAAAAAAGTAATTTATAGTCAGTTTGGTGTATAAGGTCTATAAATCAAACAGGGAAATGCCAATTTTTATTTAAATAAGGTAAGAGTCTGAGTAAATGAAGTTAGTTTTCTTGTTATCCTTAAACCCCCGAAAGGGTTTCCAGAAACATCTGTAGCACAGCTCATACTGATTGAAAGAAGGCCATGGCTTCTGCAGGGCCAGCTCTGAAAAGGACAATGCTTAATTAAATATTGATATTCTGTGGTTGCCTTAGCAAATACAATGCCACTGGCACACGTTTTCTTTAAATCTGTGCATTTTCGCTTTTTCCTTATGAGGTTCATTTTAGTAACAACATCCTGAAATCCTGTCAAGTTAAAATTATGAAAGCAAAAGGCATAACTCTGATGTTCCTGGCCTTTATGTCATTAAAATCTTACTCTAAATGTCACATTAATTCATCTTTTCCATATTTTTTCTTGTTTTATTTTTTTCCCTTTGAGAAGAAATGCTAAGTGGGATGAAGGAAGGAAAAGACAGGTCATTTATTAAAATTGAAAATATACCATATATACAGCCCTCTAATTATACTCTAAAAATTCTTTTTAAGCATTTCTATAAAAAATTCGCTCTCTGATGAGATAAAATTTGAGAGGAGAATAAAATCCAGTGTTAATGAAACTGACCTGGGGTCACTGAGTCCTTTTTTAAAGAAAGAATCAGGAAACTGCACCGTGTCCTGTAACAAGGGGTTATGTTAGCAACAGTGACTACAGATTTTGTTGTGTCAACTATTGTAGCACTGAATTCTGTACACTCAGATGGCTGGATGTGGTGCTGGTGGAAGACCCTAGACCATGTTGCTGGCTAGAAATCTATGCCACAATTGTGACTATGGAGACAACTAATTTTCAGCTTAGCTCCTTGTGCAGTTTATTTTGTTACTATGTTCCACTCAGGACAATGGTACCAGATAATGCTTTAAATTTATGGAAAAACCTTTTTACTGGCATGTTAAATAATTATGGGATATATTATGTATACAAAATTTTAAAAGGTAAATTTAGAATTTGTCACTGTGTCATCTCTATAGCCTTTTTTTCTCCCTTAAACATGTTGGCTTTAGTAAGACATGTTTTGTACAAATAAAGTCTAATTCTATCCTCAGTTGCAGCCAGAGAAAATTTGAAGTTATTTTTATATAAAACTTGGATTAGAACACTTAGCCTAGTTTTGGGTTCTAAGGCATCATTTTCTAGATCCAGGAACAATATCATTGTCTCTATTATTTCCTTCTCAATTTAAAGACATAATAGTTGATAATGTTCCAGAGTTGATTAAAAGTATCAGTCCTCATATTCCAAAAGAGTTCTACCCAATATAGTCCTCAGATAATATGTCCGTAGAGTATTATTTCTCCTGAGCCTAAATAACAGAAACATTTGTTGAACTTATCATTAATAACACTCATCGACTATCAATATTGTCTAAAACCTCCCACCTTTATCCACATATGTACAAGCAAACTGCTGGGGTGGGTGGAAGGTAGGTTAGGGAGTCAAAAGAGGGAACTCTACAGATTCAGTTTACAGGTTTTCCTAAACACTGTCTGAATCCAAGTATTTCCTCCCACTAAGCCAAATGAGGAGGGCTCCGTGAGAATCACTGGTAATGATTAGGGGTGCCACAAGAAGAAGGTATTAACCCCTCTCCCAAATTGGATTGTTAGTGAGCTGCTGAACTTGTAGCTCTTCCCTGATTCTGCTGCCAGAGAGGAAAATATGGGAAAATTCATGGGAAATTTGCTAGGTATCTCTTGAAGTTTGTGGATATTGTGAATTGAAACTGCTGTCTGCTTCTTGAAGCTAAGAAGCAGATAGGGTAGCCCACACCGACAGGCATATAGACACCATAGTGTCATAGGATGCTAATGGAGGAAGATATGGAGCCCTGACACTGCTCCAGGATCCCTGTGACCCTTGGAAGCATAGGAAGGATCACTGTGGAGACTGAAGAAGAAGAGATAGAGAAGAAATGAAGGAGCAGAGCCCACCGCGTTCTACCGCAGGGTCCTCTAGACAGGCAGGGCTGGTAGAAGGGAAAGAAATACAAGTTAAAATGGGATTTACATTTCAGATTGGACTACATTGCAAGTGACCATAAAGCTAAAGGGTCTGCCCAAGAAGTCATTAAACAATGGTAAGGGATAATTGACTTTCATGTTTAAGGGCAATAATTAGAGAAAAGTAAAATCATTTCACATTGGTACCTTATTGAGTTCATATCGTTTAAGAAACTGGATATAATGCCAATGACAAAAGGAGACTCGGACTTCTGTTTCTGGTCATTCTCTTTCAGCCAAGTAGACATCAGAAGAACACCCTTTGGTGCAGAACACCGGCCTGGTGAAAAAGTAAAGGAAATCTTTAGAGCCCTTAAATGGAAAGTGAGAATCCACAAAGTAAACTAGTGTCAGACTAGCATTTTCTCAGAGGACATCTGTCCATCCTGAGTAGCCTAGGCCCTTATTTTTAAAAGCCCATGAATATGAGTATCAAGAAAAAAAAATGAGTAGGGGGCAGTCAACTCCCAGAGAGCAATATCATTATTGGTGAAGAAGGTAGAGGGGGAGGGAAGGCTTTAGAGAAAGAGATGATAGAAATAATTTTTTTGGCTTTGGCTATTAACAGAGTGAAATAAAGGAGAAAAAGTCTGCCTAGATAATTCCAAATTCCAAATTCTAAGTTTCCCCTTGCTGGTGTGTCTCACTAAACGCTGTGTGGCCCCGAACTCCAAGCAAACAATTTAAACTTTCTCCATATCAGTATTGCCCCCAGGTTCCTGGCAGAAGCAAACCCATCTCCTCTCTGGAGGAACACACTTTAAATATGGACCATGAAGATTTTCAAATAAAAACAAAAATCACTAGAAACATAAGAAAAAAAACAATATTAGTGAAAGTCAACAGAAAGCACAAATGGCAGAATCTAACCCATTAAGATTGCAGACATTGGAATCATTGAATAAGTAATAAAAAAAATCTCCCAACAAAGAAAAGTCCAGGACTAGATGGCTTTACTGTTGAATTTTACTGACCCCTTAAAAAATAATTAATATCAATTCCTCTCAAACAATCTCAAAAAGTTGAAGCAGAAGAACTTTTTCCTAATTCATTCTAATAGGCCAATATAACCCTGATACCAAAACCAGACAAGGACCCAACAAAAAAAGAAAATGACATAAATAGTGATATTTTGATACATATAAGGTACATTGATCAGATTAGGGTAATTGTCATTTTGAACATTTATCATTTCTATTGAATGTAAAATGAAATTAGAGTTAAATAAAATATTGTAATTATCAAAAGATACTATAAGGAAAGTGAAAAAAGCCACAAACTGGGAGATGTTTGGAACACACATCAACAAAGCATTAGGATCATGAATATATAAAAGACTTCTAAAAATTAAGAAAAGAACAAATGGTACCATAGAAAAATGGGCAAAACTCTGAAAAAACATTTCATAGAAGAGGAAAAATAAATGACCAATAAGCATATAACAATTGTTGAATGTCATTAATAATTGTGCAAGTATGCATTAAAACTGCAGTGAGATATCATTTCAACTCACCAAACTGGAAAAAATCAAGGACTCTGACCAGACCAAGTATGCACAAGTGCATGGGGCAAGGGGAATGCAAATCTAGTGGAAGTGTAAATCCACAAACCACATTTGACAACATTGTGGCAATGCCTATCCAAGTTGAACTCATACATATTTCATGACTTGGCATCTCCACTACAAGGAATATATTATAGAGAAGACTTTGTGCAAGTGAGCAAGGACACTCATGTTGGCAGACTGTTCATATTAGCAAATTCTGGAATAATCTGGGCATGGCCTTTGGCTCTAGAATGGAAAGAGAAAGCAGGTTATGAAGTCATATACACTTACATACAGCTGTAAAAATGAATTCGTTACAGGTTTTAACATGGACAAAATTTAAAAACTTATTGACAAAAAAAATAAGCAAGCAACAGGCTATCTCATGATCCCATTTGTATAAAGTTTAAAGTTTAAAATCAGACAAAATTAGCATTATGTTATTTAGAGATTCTTGCATATTTGGCTAAATGGTAAAAATACAAACTCTAAGAGAGGAACTAGCTCTTGTAGGGATAGTAGGAAATAAGAAATGCTTAAGTGGGGAGGTATACAGGGAATCTCAAAGTATACTCATCATGTTTTCTCGTAATTACCCAGGTGGTAGGTACATTGATGGCCATTTCATTATTTTTAAATATGTCTTTACTTTATACCTTTATATGTTTATGATATATTTCACAATGAAATTTTTTCAGGAGTTTACAAATATATATACACTGTAATCACAACGTAAAATTGTGTGTACAGGCACATGAGTATGTATGTGGATGGGTGAGGGAAAGAGATTGATTTTAAAGGAATATCATGAGATGGGACATAGTGAACACATTCACTTATAGAAGATGAATTTGACTTTGCCGTGCGTTAGGACTATGCGCTGACTCATAAATCTAACTTTGGGCTTTTAGTAGACAAGAGACTATTGAAAAACATTCAACCTTATGTATTTCCAAACAGGCTGTATCACTTTGGGTGTTGTGTGTTTCAATACACACAGCCACGCTTCTGTAAACACACCTGCAACATGATCCATCTGACTGCTCTCTAGTTGCTATTGCAATTACCAGCTATTCCGCTTATTAACAGCCATAAACAGGCAGTATTTCTGCCTGGAGCTGACACCCTTCCTTATGGATCACTGGTCCAGCTCTAAGATTGTGAAGGGAAAGAGAACTTCATCAGCACCGAGTTCTCTCACCTAATTCCTTCTTTTTTTTTTTTTTTTTTTTGAGGTACAGACTTCTAGGAAATTCCTTCTGTTTTCATCCTTCCCAAAGATGGGCATCCATCCTCCAGTGGCAAACCAAGGGCAGGCTGTGAGGGACAGCCACCCCAAATGCAGGCATCAAAAGCGGGGGAGAACTGTTAGTAGAGAATTTAAAAATAATAATAAAACAATAAAAGTCGGTCTGCTTTATGTTACCGTTGTGCAATTTTAAATAATGTTGATATTAAAAATGTCCTGAGAGTTTTAAATTGCTACAGTTACTATTAAGTTATAATAATATATATGCAATATCATCAACTGTGTGGCCAGATACTGGGCCCCTTGGGGGTGCCATCCCCTGCCCAGGTTACTTTCCTTCCTTCCTTTGCCTCCATTCCTCACTAGATTGCTTTGCCCGAGAGTCCCTAAAAGTACAAATGGCCTTTTGCAACTCAGATGCTGAGGACTGACTCTTGGTCTGTTGGTTCTGCTGGGTCACTCCTCACAGGCAGTCAGTATAGATCACCCTGCTGCTCCCTGCGTGAAGGGCAGGACACACACTGGGTGACAAAGTGTGGTGGGAAAACCACTTCAGTTAACGTATCAAAATACAATATTCCCCAGTGACACTAGAGAAACCTTGTAGAGGCCCAGAGATTGAGGCTGTATCTCCCATATTCTATCACTTGATCCCGTGTGTCATATTCTCTGACACACGGTCCAGAGAATATTTGCAAACTAATTGTCCCAGGTTGTAACACCCTGAATGGTATAATTGCTTACTTCCTAAGGTCTACCAATAATTATGGTGATGTTTTGTTTTTGGTTTTTAAGTCATTTAGACACAAACTGCTTTTCAAAAATGAAGGGGGAAAAATAATCCATGTAAAAACTATTTGAACATCTTATATTCAGGTTTGAATGCTTTGTATAAATTAATAACATTGAAGTCTATCCCATGTGAATAAAAATCCTAGAGTCATGTTCATTAATGAGTGTATTGAATTAATTTTCCTAAAATTTTCTGGTTCAATTGCATATTCTAAAATTAACAATAAAAGTTGAACTTGTGTAGTTAAAGACTCAAAACAGGTGGTAGGAACAGCAAAGTGTAGGAAAGTGGGGAAAGAAAACCTTAAAAATGGGTCCCTAAAATAAATGAATACCAAATAAAACAAGAGTATAAAGAGCCACTTTCTTATTGGAAAGTAAAGCCTTTCCCATCAGCTATAGTGGAGTCTGGAAAAGTCCTATGTATGGATGTGATAAAAGGCTTAATGGGGAGAAGAAGGAGAACATTGGGACAGTTATGAAAAGTTTTAATCGTAAACTTCAATTGTCATGTGAAATGAAAGTTATCGGATACTTTTATGCACACACACGCACACACATGAAGTCATCCTCAGATTAAAATATTCATGTGGGAGATGTTCAGAGGCAAAATGTTTAGAGGAAAAAAATGTTTGAGGAAAGCCAGAGATAGTCATTTCATAAATTTACTATTACACTGGTTTCCCAAAAATCATTCTATTCGTGTAATAAAAACCATATATCATGATTGCTGCCAGAAAGAGTAAACCTTAAAGTCATAATATTCCAGAGTTTAAAAGTCCTTGGTGATCTTCTGGTCTAGCTGACTCATTTTGCAGGCAAAGAAATGGAGACTCGACTGCTTACAGGAGCTCTCCGAGGTCTCATGACTAGATAGTGGCAGGATTCAGAGCTACAGCCAGATTTCTTAGCTTTTATACCAGGGCTGAGACATAGCAGTCTGGCCCTCACAGAGTGCTGGCTACTTTCTTTTGGGGCTACAGACAACCACCAATCTTCTAGAACCTTCTATTCAGACTTCATGCTCCAGGGTTGTTTCCAGGGCTTATGAGAGTGCTGTTCTAGGCTAGAAGCAAAGATAGTGAAATTCAAACACGCCTCAGCAAATGCAAGCACATGGATAAATCAACTAACATCAGGACAGACAGCTTTTCTTATATAATTGCCCTCGGAAAGAAAGGTGAAAATTATAATTCATGAACGTGTTTATTGTTTTACTTTTCCACAGACACTCACTAATTTTTTCTGAAGGGAATACTACATTTCCAAATTCTACTTTTACTTTAAAGATATTCAAACTTCAAGAAAAAAGTTGAACACCATATGGTGATTGCTTCAGTAGTTACGAATATTAGCTGTCATGACTTTGAAAAATCATTAGCAAAAATTGGCCATGGGAAAGGGGAGTCTATCTAGTTCATGACAAGCATCTCATGTGATTTAGTATTAATAATTCCTCATCTCCTCCTGGGGAAAGATGCGGCATCTGTTTGTTTGCTGTTGGGTGGGCTTTCTCCACAGCCGTGGACCTGAGAGAGCGCCAAGCCTCAAATTCCTTTACATCTCACCCCCTCAGTCATTTCCTGCTGCTCTTCCTCCATCTTCTTCATCTGTCTAGCATCTTTTATTTATTCACTCATTCAACTGCGATTTCTTGTGCCAAGAAGAAAAGTTAACAGGCTGCAAAGGAAGGTACTAGTTGTAGGGAAAACACAAGGAACAGCCAGGCCTCCCTGCCCTTCTGGAGCTTAGAATCCAATGGAGGAAGGAACTGTTAGACAAGAAATCACACAAATAAATGAACAGTCAAGTGTGTGCTGGTGATCTTGTCTGATCACAAGACATTGGAGCTCAAAGCCCATGCAGTGGCTGGTCAGCAAGGGAAGACGGATGTGAGTGGGGAGAGTAAGGACAAGCCAGGACCCACATTCTGGCACTCATGTCAGTTCTTACCACCTCTGTTGATGGCATAGTTGTCCTTCAGGATGTGCCAGCTCCTGCCATCACAGAGACAAATACACACATCTGCCCAGGAGTCAGAGAAGCCGAAGGAAAATCCAGGGAAAGTGGAATGGTTGCAGCCTGGCTGCTGCTCCACCCAACACATGAGCCAAGGACAAGCCAGAGATGTAAGCTACAAAACGGCTGCTGCTTCCCTTCCCCATCTGAATCTCACACACAAACGCCGCTTGTGGCCCACCCTATCTGGAAACAGGAAAGGAAAGCTGGGGAAAGTGTTTCGGCCTGGCCACGCTGACACTTTACAAAGCCACCCAGGCAGCCCAGCTGCAGTGCAGAAAAGGATGTGCAAAGCCTTCCTCATTCCTCTCTGGCAATTCCCACCCTGGTCTCCTGGGCCAAGTGCACACTTTCTGGGGTGTAGACTCTCCACTCTGCACACCAGCTGTCCCAGGGAAAAATCTGGAATCCCCAAATGAGCTGCCAATAGGCAAAGGTTGAGAAACAGCAGCTAATAACATTACAAGTCCATCTGGCAGCAGTGCAAGCGTTCACCATCACAATTAGAGCATGTGGAAGTGAAAGAAACTCTTAATGGCCAAATCAAATAAAAAGTGACAGGTTTCTGAAGATAACATTGAACCCTGCATGGCGTGTTCATGAAACAAAAGGGTCTGATGTCATTTCATCTCTGGCTTATCTGTTTAGATAGATGTGGTGTTTTTCTGCCTTGTCCTCCCTGAGGATCTCCAAGCCACCCCCCACATGAATATCTGACACATCTTGGCCCCCACTTTTCTCAGAGTGGTTCAGGGGCCAGGACAGAGCCAGCAGGGAGATATTCTGTGATGTAAGATGGAATTTAGAATAAAGGTACTCAGTGGTCAGCTAGTTCAATGGTTCTTAACCCTGATGGTACATTAGAATCACATGCAAAACCTAACAGCCTTTGCAATATCCAAGCTCCCTAGAGATTTTTGGGGTAGGGTCAAGGCATAACTAGTTGTTAAAGCTTCTCAGTTGTTTCTAATATGTAACCAGGGTCTAGAACCAGGGATCTAGTCTAATCTTCTTCTCCAATAATGAAGCTAAGTCACGGAGACATTGGGTGTGTTGGCCAGAAATGCATACAGAGAATAGAGCCCAAGTCCCCTGACTCCTAAACTCATCACTTTCCACTATGTACCCTGCCATATTCCCTGTTGAAAACAGTAAGAAACAGAAATTAAAGCTGCATTCTCTACTGTGTTCTGAGAAGGTGATGATTTTGAAAATACATGTTATTTTTAATAAGTAGTAAGGCGGACACTTTGTCATTTACTCACATGTGTAAAGCATGTGACCCTACAGGCTTAACACTTTCTGGCAGACTGATTCTCTTGGTTTCCCTTTTCCATAGTGTGAGAAAGGGAAAGGAAAATAGACTAGTCTAGGAATGTATTGTTCAGTGGAATGCATTTTGGAGTGATTCTATAAATTACAGGAAAGCCTTAATAGCCAATAATTAGGTGTCTTAAAAATGGAGCTATCTTAACTAGCTCATGGTCACACATGATCAGTCTAAAATAGACTTGAGCCAGGATCCTCTGTGACAGCGTGCTTGAGAGAGAATTAGATTAAGAAAATCTTTGTAAATAAGCAAAGTAAAATTCAATCTACAGTCTGTCCTCATAACTATCATTAATTATTTTAAAACAAACAAAATCAAATTATTGGACATTTTTAATCTGATGGCAATAACATGATATACTA